>JADWOT020000007.1:1760170-1857590 GCA_036345935.2 Taenia hydatigena | reverse complement strand
ATGCATTATCATACGCATGCACTTTTCTGTATTCATCTGTATGATCATAGTGCTGCAGTTTCTCGTACCTCCATGATGCAGAACGGTCAATCTCTTTCACACTTGCTATCAAGTGAGTATTTGATCCGTTCTTACTATAGTCATCCACGCTTGTTGCCTTTCTTCTTGGACCCTATTTTCGATGACACCGTTCACGG
This sequence comes from Taenia hydatigena, assembly GCA_036345935.2. NCBI lineage: Eukaryota > Metazoa > Platyhelminthes > Cestoda > Cyclophyllidea > Taeniidae > Taenia > Taenia hydatigena. The sequence continues at coordinate 1,857,393 of JADWOT020000007.1, read as the reverse complement.
CTGCATCGCTCGTGCCTGTGTGAGTGCATATAGTGGGCACTTGCTTCAGCTTTCAAGCACTTCATATAATGCTCTTTCTCCGCTTAATCTTCTTTTACGCTTCCAATTTAATAAATTTGTGCAGCGGAGCGGCGATCATAGCAAAGCAACTTATGAAACACCCACAGTAAGTGCCGAACCCGAAAGGTCACTGAGATTCGTTTGATTAGTTGGTGCTGCCCATGACCTCACGTTATTTTTGCGGACTTCGTTGACATGCATTCTATCTGACTAGACTGTGAGTGTCATAATGGTGACCACAGATTGAAGAAAAAGGCAGTTCATTGGGTGTGGACTGCCAGTTACTGGATTCAGATTTGCATCATGCTACCAAATGTCTCTATCAGAGATGAGAATGCCATCGAGATTGATAATACGATGATCACTTACCAGTTCACAAGCACTTGATTTCTCTCCTCCTGATATTGGTGGTGTGAATTAGCCGCGAGCGAAGGTCATCAAAGCGGTTCATTGTGACAGCTATGTCTGCGTCTCTTTGCTGGGTGGAAAAGGTGCCTCTCGCACAATTTAGGTCAGCGTAGGCGTTACGTAGGAAATCAGTGGAAATCAGCTCCAGCACACTCGTTCCTGACAGTCGGTCAGAAAGTCTGTGAAGAGCGCCTACAGATTCTACAGGTTGTTGAGTAATTTACGGTGCTGGCTAGCAAGATTATTCAGGAGTAGTAATTTGCTTAACCCCAAAAAATGCCGAGCTTGGTCTCTTGATGGTGTTGGTCATTTCTCACCCCTTTTGCATGGTATTAGGGGACTGTCTTCCCTTCTGATGTGTCCACGCCCTGGAAGGGCAACATCTATCCTAAAAACGACATTTCTTTGGGCTCAAGTTCAGTTCTGCATTTCATAGGCTGTCTAACACCACCTTAAATTTTGGCGCTATGCCCTTCAGACAATTCATGCTTTTCCTAGTCAATTAACCTACTCATGCTGCTGCATCAGGCGTCGGAATGAGGCCGCCATATTACGCACCCGAAGTTGATACAGTGGATACAACAACGTAAAAGCAGACTTCCATCTGTTCGCCTCTGCCGCTTCCACGTTCTATAATCCTAAACTTGAATCAGGAGGAGAACCATTTAAACCAAAGCAACGACTCTAACTATTCGTTTATGTGGAGTAAAGGAAAAGCATCCTTCTTAATTACAGCATTCAGATTCCTATAGTTTATGCTCCATTGCGTGATACAGTTTATCTTTATTAGCACGATCACAGAGGTTCGCGGTGGCTTCGATGATTATTTAACTTTATTTTGGATCATCTCCTCCATTAGGCGGCTTACTTCCAGCAAAGGGGTGGTATGCGTATGGCTGGTTAATAGATGGGTCTGGCGTCACGGGTACCTATCGTATTCTTCACAAAACTTGCTCAACCAAATTTGACGCCTTGTAATGGCAACACGTTTGCGTATTTTTTGGCCTAGATAGACCAGATGCTCCAATTATACGCATAGATGCTAGGAGTTTTAATCACTTGGCGAAATCGGTCTGATGCTGTTGGACGGACGAATGGATGCCACACCTAATTATGTATTCTGGAGTGCTGAACCTACGCAGCTTTGCAGCCTTATGTTCATCGAATGTGTGATCGCTAATGAACAAAGCGACTACATGAAAACCCCATTTGTAAGGACGAGTGCGTGGTCCACTTAAACGAAAAAAAGAATATGAGCAGCAGGGCACCAAACAGACTCAACGGACCTCTATAGAATTTGACGTTGGATGCTAACGTTTTCCAAATTGACTTTAAAAGCTTTCGGTTTATACTGTAAATGGGTCAAGAACATCAAGAAATAGCATCTATATAAAGGGCCACGCAGCCCTCTTGAATGGATAGATTATCGACTCTCTGAAGTAGAACACAGGCACTCTGTATGTGAACAATATATCTCCGTGCAGTAAAGGTAGGTAAAGGCGTTGTCACGGATTCCATATTCACATCATGCGTGCGTGTGCAAATGGGGTCGTGAGGCGACGCTGGTTGGGTTAGTAGTGTCGGTTTTGTAGCAAGACGTAGCAGCCCAGTACGGCGGTACTGGACGCAGACACGAGGGAGGGAAAAATGTAGGAGAAGGAGGTGAGGTACTCATTGTGAGCAAATTCACCTCTTCATTAGCTGCGCTTACTGCACACATCAATCGAGATGGGTTTATGCATGCTCGCTTATGGAAACAGCGAATAGCCTGATTCACACTGCCGGCATTCTCGATTACGCCAGCCTGTGCGGTAGGGTGTGACGGTGCGCGTGATGTATGAACGCCGGTCGGTAAAGTCGCTGTCGTTAGGCCAACAATCACCAGAATCCCTCAATTTGCTCCTTACCGACAGAAACGCGAGTTCTAAGACTTACTACAAAGGATAAATAAAAATTGTCTAAATAACTGCGCACAAATTTATCGGGTGAATAATGGCAATTAAAATTGGAACCACTGCATTGAATTTCACAACCTAAGTGCGATATTCATTAACTTGTGCAGCAAACCATCTTATAACAATAATCGCAAACAAGGAATCAAGCTAAAATCATAACATATTGATGAAGCAACAAAAACATCTTCCAAATTTAGCTGTCACAACTGCCATCAATTAACTACTGGAAAAAATGACGCATCTGTACCTCGAAGATCAACTTGAATCTGAGACGTTTGAGCAGAAGAAATGCCGCAGAAGACTTGCGAGTAGTTTAAAGCAGTACATTAAGCTTTGTAGGGTGGAGGTGTAGCAACAATATTCCTTTTGTTGAGTCGGGGCCAATAAATAAAATGATGGTAAACAACGGAATATCCCTGCACTTATAAAACGCATTGTGTTTAAGAATAAGGAATGCAGTAAACTGATATTTGCCATCACCGAGGACAAAGATGCATGCAGCAGAGGAGCTGTGAGTATAAAGGCCGGCCAGACAACATTATTTTACTTGTTGAGTCCAGGACTAGGTCAACTGGTTGAAGAGCAATTAACGACCAGACCAAATAAATGATGGCCTCAGACATTCAAATACCAAGAATCGAGTCCTTGCGTAAAAATTTTGAACGACTTGCAGAACTAAGTGGATGCTGTGATCTCTGGAACTTTGACCGAGCTTAGCCCTTTAGGAGAATAGCGGGATATCCCAATAATAACTCGTGGTAAGGAATGATTTCACTGCGTTGCGTGCAAAGTAACACAACGAAGAAAAAACCGCGCAATTTATCTGGCCCTGTAAACTAATTAGGAAGTTTTAAAAGGAATTCATTTACTCCAAAAGGCATTACGAAAAATTGACAAATAAAAGAATAAAAAAGCGATAAAAAATTCAGCGTCAATTAAGCAAACATGCATTAAAAAATGTAGTCAATAGAAGGGATTAAGTCAGGTTTAAACTGCAGAAGTTGAAAGCAGAAACAGCAGGGCTGAAGATGCATATTGAAGAGCGTAGTGCATTGTAAAGCACGGTACAAAAGCTGAGATAAGAGGGCTCTTAAGACGATGGAAGGGAGAGATTCAGCGACACCGAGAAAGCACTTGCCCTATCCAACGCGGCTCAACCTCGACGATCAGACAGGAGCCGGTGTCTTCAACGTGTTTAGTCGTTGACGATGACTTTGCTTCACACATCCTACTCTCCTCCCTCTCCCATCACTCATCTCCCCTATCACTCTCCCTGCCATCACTCCCATCTCTCCTCTCTCTCCTGTTGCCCGTGCGCGCAATCCCCACCACACCCCACCAATCATTTCCCTCCTCCACCCTTCACCTTCCTTGCTACATCACTAGTCCGGATCACCGCGTCGCACCACCACCTATCCGCCTACCACCCACCCACCAGGATCTATCCCCACATTTCTCCATTCCTATCCGTCATCATGCATTCTCCAACGCTGCCCTTCCTTCTTCGCCATCGTGATAGGTGCGCATGCCAGTAAAACTAGAAGTGTAATGCCTACCAAGCGCGGTGGCCAACGTGCAAGTAGACAGCCTATCTCTCGCATTTCATTCAAACGGACCATCCGTTTCCATTATGGACACCCTTGCTATTGGATGATATCTGAGATGCACTATCATCAAGAAGGCGGCAGATATCTTACGTTGTTGAATTTCCTTGTCCCAAGTTTTGCTGGTTTTGTAGAGCGGCGACGGTTTCCCTCTCCTTTTTAGCCTATGTGATGTATCCGTCTTAAACAGAGATATTCCGGAGCATGCCTTTCATCTGCACTTTGCGTTGATCGGGTTACAAGTGGCAGGTTTCACTGTCTCGTCTGTATAAACCTTGCTTATGCTTACTGGTAAGGAGTAAGTGTGCACCTAGCATATTTTTCAAGCTTAGTAGGTCGTTACAGTAATTCCGTCAATAGATTTCGCAGACATTGCAGGACCACTGAATAAACTGTTGGAAAAGTGGGGAAGATTTTTTAATTGCAATGAGCGTGATGAAGCATCTAAGGAGGTACATTACGCACTTTGCTCCGAGCCGATTCTAACATCTTTAATCGTTGAGTGCAGCTTGATGTGCTGTAGAGTGGAAGTGATAAAGTCTCCCGAGCACCATAGAGCGGCGTGAATTCGGTGCAGCCTGTGTGTATACGTAGGCCATTTGAATATCAACCTTACCGCCAAGTCATGCGAAACTTAACGTGGTCCAAATGCATCAATTCGCCCGACTTTTCTTGTCAAACCACCAATGCACTCTCTACGTAGGCACGCCTGGGCAACATGCTGTTTGCTTTAATACTTCAAATAATCAAATGACACTTGCAAAACCTCCTACAAAGGACCGCATTTGTTAATCAACAATGGTGGGGTCAGTGGTTTGGTTAAGCGCGGTTTTCGTGTGAATTTGTCAATCACGCATCACGTCGCTCAGAGTGTAGACACAACTGCAGAAGAATGATAGCATTGTAAGAACTAAAACAGTTGATCAGTGGCAAGCTTCACATTACCTCTACCAGCCTTTGACAGAAGTCTAAATCACTAACATTTAGCAAAACAGGATGAAATGGCTAATGATTTGATTGCAATGCATAAACTCTTCCCAAGTGATAAAAGCTCAACCTTCGCAACTTAAGTATGAATAAGTGTGTTCCGCATGGAAGTAAACGACAGCGTCAATGTGCGTATTTGATTGTTTCACGATGGTGAAGTGGAGACTGCGGCACAGAATAGCACAGCACCACAACATCAGAGTACAGAGGCGCAGGACGCGCAGCTAATTGCAAGTATAAGTGTAGCAAGATGGCTGCACTTGAGAGGTCAGCCAGAAAGGTGGGATGGCTTAATGACAGCCTACTGAAACAGAAAGTGAGTAGGGTGCGCATAGATGTGTGTGATTAGGGATGAGCAATTCAGCTGAGAATGAATGAGACAAAAAGAAGGAAAGGAAATAAAATGGGTAATAATGAGCGTGGAGAATTAGACGAAACGCAGGGGATATATGCAAAAGACGGGTTATGTTAGAGGGTGTTGAGTAGCGATGGTGTAGCGGTCGTGGAGCAAGTGAAAGCTACGCGAGGCGGTGGTTTGAGTGGGCGTGGTAGGGCATCGCTTCCCGGCTCTCTGAGCTAAGATCATGTGTAGTATCTGTTCTTTGCAGTGTAATTTCTGCAACGGTCCCTAATTTGGGACCAATGAAATTACCTGTATTTTTCCAACTGGGACGGGTGCTGTGAGCTTGCTCAACTCCGTCCACGGGTCGGCCTCGTATTGCATTACCTCGAGGATTGGCCTGGAATGCGTCTATGTTCTGAACGCGTCCCATGGCTGGTCGTTATGTAATGCGCGTATGCGCGCGTACGAGGGGAGGGGATGAAGAAGAGACTACTCTCCTTGCAAAGCACCCTGTGTCACATCACGTCACCGCCTTCTCTCGCAGCTCAAAACAGCGTCGCTCCTCAGCAAACAGAAGAGCATTGCACACGAAACCGCATCTATCCACTCGCTCAATCCCACGGCATACTGGATGTCCGCTGTGTGGATTGCGAAGGCTGCTCACGAGTGCGGAGTGTTTAGAGGCTGGGTCAGGGGGCAGTCTCGAGGTTCATTGCCCCTTTTCAAATTGTTATTTTCGTCAATATTATTCTCATTTACTAGCAATTCACCCATGCACTGCAATAGTTTTATTGCTTTTAATGCGCCTTTGGTGTGAGGGGCAGTGGAGTGGTTTGCGCCTTTTACTGGACAACAACCCTTTCACTCCTACTCAGTTACTTTCACCAGGGGTGAGGAGGGAGGGCGGGTGGCTGTAGAAGAGGAGGCGTCGTTGGAAGCCTGTGCGAGGGGTCGAAGCTCAGACAGTACAATTTGTTAAATGTGCAAAAGTGGCCTTGGACGTGATACTCATGCTAAATTGTGCAGTAGGCAATTTTTTTAGGTAGTTAGGATGCGCGGTCTCAATTGTCCCAATCAACAACTCTAATGACCTTTGCTCACAGCTAATTCGCACCACCAAAATCTCACTAGACCCCTTGTCCTTCCAGAACTCAAAGACACGCACTGCAATTCGAGCATCAATTAAGGTTTTATCGGTTCGCGGATCGTTAAGTGAGAGCGCATTTCGATACCATCAATGTATCAGAGCTCTTAGTGCAATCAGAAGAAGACGCAAGTAAGCTTTTAGCACCGCGCACAAGCACTTGGGACTATCCTACATGAGCCAGAGGAAGAATCACGACAAGCGACTTCAAATCGATGTTTGCCGAGATGGGGAATTGATACACAAATTCAGGCCAATTTACTCACCACAGCTGTACTGCAGGGTTCATCGCCTTTATGGCAAAGAGTTGTTCAGAGTGATGAGCGTTCTGTCGCCTAATACGTGCTTTTTCCGCACCACACTACTCCGATTTTAACCATTATTCTGCAACTCTGCAAGGGCAGATCGCCGATCAGACGCGAAAGTAAAGTTTGCACACTTATGAATAAAAGAAAACTACCCGGTAGCACATAGAAGGGCACCCAACAAGGGCAGTACCTAGGCTGGGAGCTAATGGGACGAGGAAACAATGCAATAATTTGGTTGTTGAGAGAGATCACTGAGAGACCAAGAGGTAGCCATTGAGAACATTGTGATGGGGATTGCGTCAGAATTTGTGAGGGCAGAAAGGAGGAAGTGTCTCGTCCACCCCGTGTTCACACTGATTTCCCTTAGCTCTGACCTATTTGTTCAAATGACTACAAGACAGAAGGCAAGGCGATAATCGGGAAACGCGCCACATCTGTATCCTTCGTGTAAATCTATGCCGTGTTGAATGCACCCCTGGTGTGAGAGGTGAAAAGGAACTTAGAATATCCTGTGTAACGATTGTCGATTTCACCGAAGACGACAGAAACCACTATTCTATTTTCAATTTCTAACAAACTCGCCAGCCTGCTTAAGGGTAGCTTTTCAATTCTCAAATTGATTATACGATGTTTAAGCACAGCTCTTCCTAAAATGGATACCCTAAAGGTTGGGCAGTATTTGATTACTTATTTAATTATCCGCAAATATTTTATAGATATATGCAAATCTTTCTACAAATCCTCTTTAAACAGTGAACTGCTTGCTGTTTTTATATATTTGCATCAACCCTTTTTGGTTAAGACTTTTCTGTGCATTTGCGTAGGTTTAGGATTGGAAAGGTATTTAATCAGAAGTTTCTTCTTTCGGCAGTTTCAAGGTCACTGGCCGTGTTTAGTATATTGTCTGTCGGTATGGTGGGTGAGTTGCGTGTTTTAGTTGCGACGCTATTTTGGCAAATTAGGATCTGTTGGCCTCGGGTTGAAAAGAACTCCTGAATTTCAGGCCTCAATTGGTGTCAAAGATGGTCCGGATCTTAAGGATGACAACGACGTACCTGTCTGTGGTGGTGCGTCTAATAAGCTCCGAGGGATTACAGAAAAATTGTCAAATTTGAGGTTTGACCTTTCTACTGCTCTCCAATTTGTGGTGGTGAGAATGGGTTTCTGCCCAGGAAATGGCATGATCAATGTTGTGTTCTGACGAATCCGTTGTTAATCCTTCTCTTGAAGTCTTCACAAATGCAATGTGGCAGCCACATTATCCAAATTGATGTAATAACCATATTAGTTGAATCGGTCGTGCTCATTGGACGCGAATTCGGTTGAGGTGCCCTTTGAAAGGGTACTTGAGTACTTTTCCTCCATTTATGAGCAGAATGTCGTCGCCTTCAGCTTCAGCAGGCGCGATCTGAATAAGCCTAAGCAAAGGTCGTAAACATTCTGCTACAAACGAGACTTCAACGTGCATTCTACGCGATCGTCACACTAAATGTCTATTCGTCGGGTTGATTGACATTTCTTCTTGAATACTCAGCCTGTTCCTGCTGATACGAGGATGTTTTTCGGATGGAATATTTGTTGGCGCAAGTGATGGATGGATGCAAATATTGAATTCTGCTGTGAGAAATAGATACGACTGAACAAATGAAGCGGCATACCAGTAATATTTCCTCAAAGTGCAAAGGACAGGTGTTTCATTAAGGCTGTACCAACGCTGAAAGTCGCTTTGGCAATCAGCGTTCGCTGATGGATTTTTTGCCGAAGCTGTCGGAAGTCTGCAAAGTAGGGTGCAAGCGGTGCCGTGCCGCGACGCCCGCGTTGTGATGTGAAGATTGTGGGTAGATGGAGGAAGGAACTTGCCAATTCATAGGTGCGTAAAAATGCGCATTTTTATACACATCTGAAACGTCCCACTTGTAAATACCATTTACTTGCTGTCTATCTACTTTGATGAGGTGTAACGCCTGACTGCGAAGCGTGGTCTTTTGCATTAAGCCGCAGTCACTGTCTGTTAACTGTCTGTTGAATGAAGATCCAACACTGACTTAGGACTAACTGTGCCTCCTCTTACTATTTTATCTTCCACATGTTTCACTTGTTTGCTGCCATCAATTGTTTAGGTGCCTTCACCCAGCACTGGTATACATGAATTATTGGCAGTTCTGACTTTTGCGCATTTTGTTTTGTTTTTTGCCGGTTAGGTGGGTAAGTAGTGTACGTTTGTCGATCACTTGTATTGTCATGGAGGCCTAAATGGGGCAAGTTGTGCTTAGCGGGATTCAATGATTGTGCATGATTTTTTTTGAGAATTTTGAGTGAGAGAAGTTGTTTATGGTCATTATGAAGTGTGTTAAATTTGTTGTTACTGGATTGAGTGTGCTGGATGTTGCTAGGTAAGAGAGATTGATTTGCGTCATGCTACGTGTGAGCTTCTGCAACGGACTGCAGGCATTGCTTTTGAATAAGTGCAAATCCATCCACGTTGGGACGGTAGCATTTATGCTGAGTACTCTTGCATTAAGTGAGTATATTATGCTTAAACTCCTGGTGGTTAGAAAGCTTGCTGCTTCTTTACTTCTAATTGTTATGTGGATTTGATGGGACTATCACGTAGGTTTGTGCGCATTTCAGGTGCACTCCGATTTTCCTGATTATTAGGCAATTTTGTTGTTCCCTTCTGCCGATATTAGTTTATTTTATATGGGGGAAAAGGCAGCGCAGAGGACGCGGCATTGAGCGAATTCGACTGTTTATTGTTCCCTGCCAAAGCCACCAAACTATGCACATTTATCATTGTCAGAAGAAGCATCTGGTGATGTCTGCCTCCGAATTGCTGACGAACGAAGTGCTTATGGGAAACGTAATGTCACGATGATGACTTTGAAGACGACTCACTAATTGTCTTGGCTTGTTCACTTCCCCTGTAGCAATGCAGTAGTCCCGACGTAGTCCTTCCCCTCACTCTTCCCACTTAGGCGTGTGGTAATTAGCATTGGCTTTAGCTGCTTTGCTTTTGGGCCAATAGTTGGCTGACAGGTAGTGGGGACAGACAAAAGTGTAGGTTAGCCGCATTAATATTCTTGACGGGTAGTGGTCAGTAGACGTCCCTCAAGACAGGCAGATGTGCACTGGCAAGTGTTAAATTTCATCTGATTCTTTATTTACGTTCTTTAACTTACCTGTTGATTTGGTTATTTGGGTGGTAAGGTTTTTGTTGGATGGACAGGCGAAGGTGAGGCAGTATGTATGTTTCACTGTCTATGGATCTATTCCCCTACTTATCTCCATTTGTTTTACTGTATCGATATGATATGTGGCTTTGGAGCGTTTGTACCGTCCTGCTTGATGTGAGCGAGCTTGTTGAAATCGCTCCATCTTAGTCAAAACATCTGACTGTGGGAGATGCTAAAATTAACACCCCTCCGACGCCCTCGTGATTAATGGTTTTGGAGAGCATTGCTTAGGTTGGAAGTTGCTGGAAGAAATGGAATGCTTTACAATGTTCAGTTGCCTTATGCACAATACATGTTCTGCTGTTTTTTAGAGCACGCGCACACGCACGTTTGGTCTATTGAAGTACCATCTATTGTCTTTGACTGCTGCCGTGCGCGTGTCCAATGCAGCGGAGCTGTGGGTGCATTAGTTATCGGGGAGGGTGGAAGGGGATACCGCCGTCATAGGCATGTCCACGGTTTAGTGCGTACGGTCCCTTAACCGTATGCTCTAGCAATTGACTATGTTGGGCGTTATTAAGATCCTTCGATTGCCCATATACACCCCTGTTCTTTGCATATTAAATTGGTCGATCATCTAGTGGAGGTTTGGAGGCAGAGGTTAAATGAGGAGGTAAGGCCAGTGTCGGCTGTCTAATGACCTGGCTGTCACTCTGTATATCTCAATCACTCTGTCAAACATCCTATCAACGCACTCAACTGTCTATTGTTTCATCTATCGATCCATTTCTCTGCCCATTTTTTATTTGCGGAATGTGTAGAGGCCAATTGCGATAGCATACGATAGATATGTGAAACTGGTCGAGATGAACTTGTTTTCATTGTTCACAGAAGGCATTTAAATGGTGAAAAATGCATCACTTTGAATGGAAGAGACGTTAGAGGAAGGCACCTTAGTCATCCGGATATGAAGCTAATTGGGGGGAGGTAAAAACATCAATTCGATGTTGATGGATTACTCAATTTGCTAGTCTTTGCACAGACTAAAGTTAAGAGAGGGGAGCAGGCGTCAATTAAGTTGCCTCTAAGAATGCAAGTTTTGCTGAAGATGATGTGTAGCAATGTTGGAAGGCTAGGTGGATCACATTAGGCATCATGTCAGTGCGGAACTGTGCCGGCGTTCTTTTTTATGCTCCCGAAGCCGTTTTCCTACGAAGTGCAGGTAGTAGCAATCCTTTGGACTAAGCATAGCGTCTGTAACACACGATTTAGGTGTCAAGCAAGGGGTCGCGCAAAACAGTGTTGGCTGTTTGGTTGCTCAAAACCACTGGACGCAGACAAAATGGCCGCGTGACTCATCATTATGGCCTTATCCATCAATTTGGTCTCAGCCACGGGGACACGGGACTCATAATGGGAATAAACATCGTCAATCTACATTTGTCTCAAGGGTTGAGTCGTTATTCGTCAGGGGATCTAGAACTCAGTCAATACCTACTTACAGGGCTGCCAAACTCAACCAGGGATGATTAAATCGAAATGTGTTAATCACAAGGGCCACGAGACACATCATCGAGCGCTTGACGCGTGGAGTTTTCACGACTGACCTCTGCGTTATTGCTTCTTTCCACTCTGCCACCGGTTCTATTTTTAATGGAACGTATGAGATGACTTCGTCATTTTAGTGTGGTGAACTCTCTTATCATCGTTAGAGTGGTTAACGAACCCATTGCGCTGTTCTCTTCACTTTCATGCGTTTGTTATTTGTCCATGCTTAGAAATTTGCAATATTTCGATTAGGTGGTACTTTAGTTTAAAAGCTCCTGCGGAGAGGACGATTGAGCATCAGGAATCGTCCGTTTCCCTTTCTTCATGACCGATGCTAATTTTCGACTTCCAATGAAAGAGTGAGGGAGCTCCTGTTAATCGGTCCTCGCGTATGGCATCAGATTTACTGATTTCATTCATTTCTGTGATTTCCTCGTAAAAGTCAGCATTTTTGAAGAAAGTTTAAAGGCAGCTGCTTGGCGAGGTGGGGTCTCTTGTCTCTTGATAGCTTGCGAAGAGTAAACGTCAAGCCATTAATAGGCTCTTGGTGAAGCGTTGGAGTTTTCGCGTTTCAGACTCAACTATAGCGTGCAAAGTCAAGTAGGTTGGCCATTTCCTCAAAAGGTGGGTTTTGCAACGATTCTGCTAAGCCGCCCCTTTGCACTGTTTCATTTGATCCTTGGGGCTCTTCTTCGCTCAGTTAAAATTCTGTCTTTCCGATAATGTGCAAAGGAGAGGCAGACATTTCGGTTCGGTTATTTGGTTTATCAGGGAATTTTGGCGTAGCTCCATTCCTCCCTTCTTCGAGCTTGTAATTAATCCATCAGTAGGTTCAAGCTTTTTATCTTTTTAGCAACTGAAATTTAACAATTTTTATCGACCTAGCTTCGAGTTTTTTAGCATCGTTTTTCCTGTGCCACGTCTGTTATTGTCCACAACCTATGCATCCGTCGCACAGTCGGCAGAGTTCGTCTTCATATAGAGCTGCAAAACGGGTGGTTGTGGTCTACATTTCATTAGTGCAAATAGTCTGGTGATATTTGATCTTGATTGGGACCCAGCTGACGACGACCAGACCGCAGTGCGTGTACGGAAGGGACAGTTTCATACCTATCGCATCAAATTGGTTCTAAAAATATTCTGGTTGTGATTTCCTTTTAGTTGCGCATAATGGAGGAGAGGACGCTGTAATAGCAAGCACACCCGAAGACATTGAGCAGTTGTGCGGTGGAGTTAATGGGGAGAGTGGAGGGACGTTTTGGTCGTATTGAGCTGAATGAGCTCTTTGAGTGTTACTCAGGGACTGCTCCTGATATGCATGACAGATTGGTTATAAAGGTGATTTCTCCTTCCTTCATTGCCATCCAAATAAAGGAAGAATTTTGAGCTTAATTTGCCGTAAGCATTGGCATTAGTATTAGCACGAATGTATTCGTCCCCTGCACAATTTTACGGCAGGTCGTTGTTTTCGTTTTGCAGTTTCAAATGTCTGAGGTGTGTAAATCTGGTGCAGACACGAGGTCCGTCACTTGAAGCGGCTTATAACCGTAATTTGTCCGTGTGGATCCTGGAGATTATGCGCTGAAGGAGGAAGGGGACATTGAATAGATCGATAATGTCTTCCGTCATCGTCCGAATGGGAAGCAACTCGAGACTCTCTAAATCTCCAATTTTCACCGATTCTGATGTCTGCACCTCTCTCTCCAGGCCTGGATGATGTCCAATGCTGTATGCGTCTTCAGTGTTTCCATTATTAGAAAATCAAAGGTGCTACACACGGTGGCTTCCTTCTGTTTTTTTCCCACCACTTATACATGCTAGCATCCTGATTTCAAGTTATGGGTGCACAGTTGCTTAAATCCGTGTAATGCACCTAGCGATTTGTTTATACTGAGTAACAGGAATGCGTCTGTCTTAGATATGACTTTTGATGCTTATAGTCCATGTACAAACGCGTGACTTTTATAATTGTGCAACGTTATTTTGAATAATCTCTTTCATTAGACTGTTTGCTTCTAGCAAGTGCGTGGTATGAGTCTAAGTGGTTAGTAGATGGGTCTGACTTCACCGGTATCCATCTTATGCTTCACAAAACTTGCTCGGCCTAGTTGAGCGCTTTGCAACTGGCACCGCTTTTGCTCTTGTTGTCGATACTATGAATCAACTGTATGCAATCTCACTTAAGCTGTTCATGGGTACAACTGCGTCCTTTTGGAGGACACTGCAAGTGTTATCTGCGATTCAATCGGTAGCGAAACAGCTGGATTGTCTTTAGTACCACATTTGGTAATATATTCCCAAGTTTTGAATCTGCGGAGCTTTGCACCAGAATGTCCATCGAGTGGACAAAGCGACAATCTAGAAAACCTTTTGTAAAACTGAGTACGTGGTGCGCTTGGACGACGACAAGCATAGGGATGACAGGATATCAAACAGACTCAATAGACTTCCAAAGGATTTGAAGTTGGATGATTATAATCACTAAATTAGCCTTAAGCACTTCTGACTCAGTCTTAACTTGAACTGGGAATTTCTGCAACTTTAATCGATATAAAGGTTTATGTAGTCCTCCTGGATAGACAGACCGTTGGCTGTCTGAAACAAAACGCAGGTATTCTGTGTGTGAACAATGCGTCGCTATGTGATGAATGGACGTGTTGTTACGTGTTCTATGTGCACACTGCGCGTGCACACACAGACGGGGATCGTGGGACGACGCTGGTTGGGTAAGCACTAATGGCGGTTCGATGGCAAGGCATGGTGACCGAGTGTGGTGGTGCAGGATGCAGACACAAAGGGAAGGAAAAGGGGGGAGACGGAGGTGCGGTACCACCATGAGTACAGTCACCTATTCGCCAGCTGCGGATGATGAACGTATCAATTGATACGGGTTTGAACATGTGAGTGCATGGGAAGAGTGAATGACCTGATTCAAATTGTCGTCGCGCCTGCTTTCTCCAGCACACATTCGCATGGGTAGAGTGTGACGGTTTGCGTGACCTCGACAGTAAAGCCACTGTCATTAGCCTAATAGTTACTCCAGACCCTCAACTAGCGCTGTACTGACAAGACCGCAGGAGTATTAGGCATGCTGAAAAGGTTAAGTAGATTTTGACCAAATAAGTGCGCACTAATTAATCTAAAAAATTGTAACCGATCAAATGTGGCACTACTACATTGGATTTTACAGCTTGCGTGCAATGTTTATCAAATTGTACATTTATTCCGATTTTGACGACGTCTGTAAGCACAAATTCAAGATAAAAATTATGACATGATGGTACAGCCACAATGACGCCTCATTTTTACTTAGCAGTCACAAATGGCATAAATCAACTTCCGGAAGAAATGACGCACCTATACTTGAGAGACGAACATAATTCCATGACAGTTGTACAGACGAAATGCCGCAGAAGATTTGCAAGTGGATCAAAGCAGCTCATGAAGCTTCATGATACTGTTGATAAATGCCATTTTCCGTTAAGACAAAGCCAGCAAATAAGATGACAGGTGGTGCTAAATAATGTAAAACCCTTGTAAGTATGAGGCCTACCGTAATTAAGATGGAAGAAGACGGCCAGACACTGCTTGCCGGCATCGATGACATGGATGCACGCACTTGTGGAAATATCAAGATGGAAGCCGTTTAAGCAACAATAGTCTCTAATGCTAAGTACAAGACCAGGTTGGTTTGTTGAACAGCAAATAATATTTTTCAGACCAAATAGATCTTCGAAAAACAAGAATCGGGTATTATCTTTAACAAATTGTAGATCCCTTGCAGAACTAGGCGCATTTATAAATACAAGCATTTTGGCTGAGCTTACTCCTCTAGGCTAATAGCTAGTTCTCACATGAGTATCTCGAGACAAGGTACGCTTTCAATGCATTGTGTGTAAAGTAGAACAATGAACGTAATTCACACCAATCATTTATCGCCCTTACAAATAATAATATAGACTGTGGAGAAATGCATATCCTCGAAAGTGCATAATGCGAAACATCGAGAACTGAAGGGTGAATAAACTGATTAAAGCTTTTTCTGTTTGATTCAGGCAAAATTGCCAGGATAGAAGCTTGAACAGTGTTGTAGTTCAAAGAAAATGAGCAATGTTTGCGCTTTTAGCACACTGAGGGATGCAAGTAAAATTAGCACCTTTCACCATAAGACCTACTAAGAACGAAATGGAATGGATCAGAGTGTGGTCTTTCACTCCAACTTAAATCGAAGATTTGGTTTGTAAATAAATAAATAGTGTAAGCGAAAAAAAATCAAATGATAAATTTCGAATACGAAATTATAGGTGAACCCAAACACGAAGGCACATAAAGTAAATCGGAAAACGTACGCAGATGACGTTTGCCTCGCATGGAAGCACGACTCTAAAAAAGCTCTGGAATTTACTGCAGCCAGGGCAAAAAGATTGCTTAGTGCTTCAAGAATTGTGAAAAAGAAAGAAATCTTCCTAAAGATAAATATTTTTGCCAAAAACAAAGGTCGTTCCATAACCATGCCGCGTTAAGAGAAGTTGTAGGGAAAATAAACAGGGAATACTCGGTGTTGCTAGACCCCACTTTGCCACTTTCATTTCTTCCTACCTAATTCCTTTTTCCTCCATCTCCTCTTCAATTACCACCCGTCCTCTATATACCTACTTACATGCCACATCAACTTAGACAAATGCAAACACTCCTCTCCGCTGCGCAGCGTCCTCTTTCCCACTCCAATGCGTGGCATCATGCACCACCACGCATGCTTGTCATTGCACGTCTATTTGCACACGCATGTGCGCCCGTCGCGGTGGCCACCTGGAGAGGGAGGTGGATGGTGAATGGATGGATAAGTGGGTGGATGGATGGATGGCTGGCTGGCCGGCTGGCTGGCTGGCTGGTAGGCGGCGAGGTAGTGGTGTGGTGTAGTGTGTTGCGCTCGTCTAGTCATGCGGCGACGAGGGAGAGTGCAGCAAGGGCCTCATTCATAGGGTGTGTTGGGGAGAGCGGGCGTGCGCGCGCGTGCACTCGCAAGAAGAGGGAGAGGTGGGAGGGATGGAGGTAGTAGTATGGTGGGGAGGAGTGGAGTGGTGTGGAGCGTGATATGAGATATGAGCGATAGATATGGGGATAGTGAAGGTGAGAGTTGTGAAGCAATATGTATGGCAGTGACCATACCACGTAGAAAGCACCGATTCTCTTTTGATCACCGAAGTTATGCTTCGTCGGCTTTTTTGGATTTTGAGCAACATTATTTTGACCCTCCTGCGTGGCTTCCACCCATCTGCGTCCGGTGCAACCAGCACAAGCAGGCTTGCCCCCAAATATAAGCGTGACCCATTCTTATGACTTTCCTGCCTTTGATATAGACGCCTATGAGTATTAGGCTACCTTAAACTGGTTCTTGATCGTCTGTGGGACGCAGGGCTTAACTTCAGTCAAACGGAATGCCGTTTTTTGGTTCGTGGACACGTCGGGATGGTTGGTAATCATTAGATGCCGACCAAACCTTTTAAAAAATGACCAACTATAATCAGCAGAAAGAGCCTGACAGCTTGGCAAATTACTGTTTCTAAGTAATCCTGCTTGCTACCACCGTAAATTGCTCACCATCCTGTAGAATCAGTCAGCATCTTTCGCAGCTTTTCTGATCAACTGTCGGGAGCACGTGTGCTGAAGCTGCGGGAAATCCCGTTTCGCTAAGTTGATGCTATATTAAACTAACTGCTCATCCTTCTTCTTCTCCTTCTCCTTGTCCTAATCCTCACCCTTTCCAGCTGCTGAGTGCACTAATGCATCTGCTTCCGCAATGTGACACACTATGTAGCAGTGCAATGAAGCGCTCACATCATTTAGAAGTTAACTCTTCCTTATTGACTCAGAACATAAAAGTTGCCATCAAAAATGCCTTGGTTAGCATGAAATAAATTCTCTAGGTTTAAATAAGGTGCGATCTCATCCGCCAATGAATAAAGTCAGGGTGATAATGCCTAATTTTTTTCTCCGAAGGCACAATAGACATAGCTCGTACATAAGAGTGCGACTGCTGTGAAGTGAGACCTGTATAAGAAAATACACAGTAATTAATTATGGCTCGACAGAACTCTGGTGTTTTCAAACTAAGCTCTATAAAACAGTACCCTTTACATCAGAGGCTATATCCGCCAAGAGGTCCTGCTGGACAGATTCATTTCTTTGATTATGTGTTCTTCAAAGAATGCAAGGAATCCCTCGCAGGCCAGAGCCGTGTCGAGCTCGGTACTTCGCGCAATCCTTTCGTGAGTTTTATTTGGCTGGTTCATCAAGGTAGCATTAACTGCATTGCAACACCTCCTATTTATGCAACCATTGGTCTGCATATTAGAGGTTTTGGAAGGTTCACCTACACTTTATTTAACTACATGAAGGAGAACATCAGAAGAATCAAAGAGCAGCATGAAAATTGCATATACGCAATCGTGGGAAAAACAAAGTGCCCAACTACAGGACCAGAGCATCTTCAAAAATTCATTCATCTTAGAAATCCCTGGAGACTGAATAGAATACGCAACACCCTTGACACAACAGTGCATGTTGAGCAAGCATACGGAACTGGTGAAGATAATAGAAAACACTACTCCAAAGAATGCGAGTACTTTGAAATCAACACAGTACCAAAACGAGAACATCTTCAAAACTTTATTTATCTTAGAAATCACTGGAAACTAAATAGAATACAAAACACTTTTGACAAAACAGTGCATGTTGAACAAGCATACGGAAGTGGTGAAGATAATAGAAAATACTTATCCAAAGAATGCGAGTGCTTTGAAATCAACACAGTACCAAAATTAAAAAGGACCGAATTTGGTTGCCATGGATACCATACAAGGAGACGAACCGGAGGAAGTCATAAGATATCCAGGACATTTCTCAAAGTGGGACACAATATGATAAGACTTAGAAACATCTTTTAACAACCTCCCGAAAGAAATTTCAATACTGAAGTATACTACTACTAGGGGGGTCCAGGAGTGGGAATGGGTAGGAGAGCAGTTGAAGAAGCCAACGCAACCAACGAAAGAATATTTTATAAAAGTAGAGGACCTTGGTGATGCTTCTATGAAAATCAGGAAAATGTTATTATGGATTATTTCTACGGGCGGATACCTTATGATGAAATGCTGGAAATATCTGACATGTATCCATACTAAGTCCCAGTGAAAGGAGCCTACAAAATATTCAGCTCCAAAAGGATATAGATAACATCCAACAAGCCACGATTGCGTATATGTAATTGTCATGCTGCTCTTTGATTCTTCTGATGTCCTCCTCCATGTAGTTGAATAAAGCAAAGGTGAACTTCCAAACGCCTTTGAGTTCCCATAGGTCAAGATATGAATAAAAAATTTTATTCAGGTTTCAAGCTACGTGTGTCTGCATTCCATTCGAACCACATGGATATTGACCTTTTCTTTAATTGTACGCTGCTTACATGCCGCGTGTGGTGAGTCATCAGACGTGGTGAATAGTATTGCCACCGCGTCTGTTTCACGCGCTGATTGGCTAGTTCTTCAATAAATGTGATTAATGAATGACGTCATTATGCCGTCATGGTAGGTCCTCCACCAAGCGTAGGAGAACAATGAGGCGTCGTAGGGCGTGTTGTAGGAGCTATCGTCGTAGCTAAAACCATTCAGATGATTTGTTTAACAGTGAATTATCTCAATAAGGAGAGATAATGGCGGGTGAGGCCTAGGTTGTTAGAGACAATCAGTAAAATAGACCGATCACTTGGCTTTACTTGGTGCCAATTCATTATAGGCCATAAATATTACAAAAGTGAGTTTTATTCATAGAAAACTCTCTCAAAAACTTTGAGACATTAGCAAACGGTACTAGGTGTTTGCCTTTTACATAAAACATGTCAACAGAGTATTTCTGCGTTGAAACAGTCAGTATCTCAAAAATGAAGATGACGATAATGACAGTAATAGACGTTCTTATTAACCAAAACTTACTGCACCGCCACCACCGCTCGCATCGCTCGTTATGGAGACGCTTTTAGCTTTTATCACAGGCTCATCATGTCGCCAATAATATCAGTCGTTACCGATGTTGGCATTCACAATTAGGGATGTGGATGTTGTATGCCATCCATGGGAAGCCATTGGGGTCGCAATAAGCTCCTTTAAACTTGCAGACTTTGTCGACAGCTGTAACGTTGCAAATGTTTAGCCAATTGATCCTGCTGAGATTTCCTCTACTCACTGTCGACTATTCATTCGCACAGGACAAGCAGCGTGGATTTGTGCTTGAAGAACTTATGAAGGAGTGGGCGCGATGCGTAGCTGCTACGCGAGGGTGAAGCGGGGATAGACCTGTAACCTTGGTAATTGCTTATCTATAGGACAGTGTGCTGTGCAAATTAAAGCCGATATTGTCACTGGTTTTGCTGCCTCCAAAAGCAGCCGATATGAAGCGATTTTGAAGTACTTGAAAGTGCAGTTATGAGGCTTTTTGCATGAGCATGTTTCTACATGATCCACTCTCACACTTAATAGGTATTCAGCTACTGTTAAAAGCGTTCGACGTTAATTATAGGCGCATTCCCGCGCGTTGACTAATTATCCAGAGGTGTTTTTCATGACAACCGCATGTACGAATCGCGGTGAGTGGGATGACTGATTGCCCCGGTGCGATTAATTTTAAGGGAAATATTTGCTTTTGCAGATTCTAGCTCATACAGCTCATGCCATATGAAGCCGTGTGATTTCGTGATATGTATGTGTGTTGTTTAACAACAATTTGGCTGTTGATGGCAGTGTGCGTGTCGGCAATGCCTGAGGCAAGGAGCTGAACTTGTCGTCATCGCATGGTTTCGTCGAGCCAGTAGGTTATAGACTGATGGCCATGTCAAGGCTATAGTGTTCCGTCATTGTTATAATCTTGTGACCGTACTACTAATAGGATTTTGGCTCATTTGCTTTTGGGTCAGCATTCCCTGCGCATTCCTCCATAGGGAATGAGGGGACAATGTGGCTGCAGCATAATCATCACCAAGGGGAGCAAGAATGATGGTTCTCTGAAGAGAGGAGAGGACTATGTAATGCCCGGGTGGTTTCTTGAATGATGAGCGTTAGTGATTGGATCACTAAGTTGTCTCATTATTGTGCCTTCGTTGTGTGGATCGTCGGTACGTGAAATACATGCACGCTTTTCGCCCGAGTATTGCGTCTTCTTTCCTCCAATTCTTCCCAAGTGTAGTGGAGGGGCAGTGAAAGCCAGAGGTTGCTGTAGAGAGTTTTTATGTATTAGTGATGAAGATTATCTTATTTGCGGATTGAAGCGCTGTTGACTGCAACTCATTTGTGTGGTCATATGACGGCTGCAACGTATTTTGCCTCAACAAGCATAAGCATAATCCTATTTTTATTGCTGTTGGTCAGGACAGGTAATGAATTCATCTTGGAGCCTCAACTTGGTGCTTCGATCAAACTGTTTAGCGCCTTTTTAAGTTTTGGAAGTGGAATGCTACTGCTGGGCCACGGAAGTGGATTTTAAAGTTGCAGAATATGCATTTGTGGGAAAAGGAAAGCAAAAATGATGCAGCGCATCACCTCTGGCTGCGAAGTGCCAGACCGCATCATTACTAGTGGCGAAACATTAGGCACAAGGAGGTACAGACACGCATTGATTGCGTGAGTGGTGGTGCAAGGTGCCGTGGCATGGCATGCAATGAGGAGCAGTGAGTGGTGCCAACAGCTAAAGCGAGGGAACAGGCTAGGTGGGGATGGAGGAGGGAAGGACTTTGAGTAGATGCCGTGGTAACGCAACGGATAGTGCGTGTCTTCATGGGTTTAAGGCTCACTTACAATAGCAGCGGTGCCGTCATTGCTTGTGCGTAGAGGTGCGATCGCTATGTGCGTTGTGCTCTTTTCCTGTTCTCTGCTTCACCTGCATCTCCTTCTATATATAGCAAGTATTTTGTGAGTAATTTAGCCGATGGAATAGAGCGACTTCGCTAATGCTGCTTATACTATCGTGGTCTTCGAGTGCGTGCGTTCTACTACATCGACTTGGTCTGTATGCATGTCTGCCTAGCTGGCGCAGGTTGTGTTTAGCGGGATTTAGTGAGCATATCTGTGCTTTTTTGAGAAGTTTGATTGGAGAAGTTGTTTATGGCCATTACAAAGTATGTTAAATTTGTTGTTACTGGATTGAGTGTGCTGGACGTTGCTAGGTAAGAGAGATTGATTTGCGTCATGCCACGCGTGTGCTTCTGCAACGGACTGCAGGCATCGCTTTTGAATAGGTGTAAGTTCATCCACGCTGGGACGGTAGCATTTATGCTGGGTACCCTTGCATTAAATGAGGAGTATATTATACCTAAACCCCTGGTGGTTAGAAAGCTTGCTGCTGCTTTAATTTTAATTGTTGTGCAGATTTGATGGGACTATCTCGTAGATTTGTGCGCATTTCAGGTGCACTCAGATTTTCCTTATCATTAGGCTATTACGTTGGTCCCTTCTGCTGATGCTAGTTTATTTGTAAACGAACGAAAAGGCAGGGAAGAATATGCGACTTAGAGTGAATTCGACTGTAGTATTCCCCGCCTAAGCCACCAAACTATACACGTTTATCATTATCAGAGGAAGCATCCGGGGATTTCTGCCTCCGAATTACTGATGAATGGATTGTTTATGGGAAGCGTAATGTCACGATGATGACTTTGAAGACGACCCACTAATTATCTTGGCTTGTTTACTTCTTCTGTAGCAATGCAGTAGTTTCGACATGATTCCCCTCCCCACCCTTCCTCCCTGGGCGTAGTGGTAATTAGAGTTGGCTTTAGCTGTTTCGCTTTGGGGCTAATAGTTGACCGACAGATAGTGTGGGGACAAACAAAAGCCGCATTAATATTCTTAACAGCTAGTGGTCAGTAGACGTCCCTCAAGACACAGGCAGATGTGCACTGGCAAGTGTTAAGCTTCATCTGATTCTTTATTTGCGTTCTTTCACTTGTCAGTTGATTTGGTTATTTCGTTGGTGGGGCTTTTGTTGGATAGACAGGCGAAGGTGAGGCAATATGCATATTTTACTGTCTATGGACCTATTTGTCCACACATCTTTATCCAATTCGTTTTATTGATATGATATGTGGCGTTGGAACAATTGTACGGTCCTGCCTAATGCGAGCGAACTTGTCGAAATCGATTTATTTTAGTCAGAAAGCCCGACTGTCGGCGATGCTAGATTGGCGCCTTCCTGCGCCCCGTGACGAGTGTTTTTGGAGAGCATTGCTTCGCTTCGATTACGTCGTTGCTACTAACAACGCATAGGTTGGAAGTTGCTCACAGCGGGAAGAAACGGGATGCCTTATTATGTTTAGCTGCCTTGTGCACGGTGTGTTCTGCTGTTGTGAGCACACACGCACGCGCACGCTTGATCTGTTACACGTAATATTCATTGTCCTTGATTGTTGTCATGCGCGTGTCAAATGCAGCGGAGCTGTGGGTGACCCTGGGCGTTGGGAAAGGGAGAGGGATGCCGCTGTCATCGACATGTCCAGAGTTTAGTGCATACGGGATCCAACCGCATGTTCTAGCACCTGACGATATTGAGCGGTTTTCGCAGACCGTTTTTAATGTGACGTTTAATGTTTAGCTGACAGGCGCCACGACGAAAATGGCGGCTCTTGACATCGATTGGTTGACTCTGTTGCACGAGTGCTTATTGCGGCGCATGACCTTAACACGCTAGTCATGTGTAGGAAGGAGTTATTTGTAAAGCATTAAAATTTTTCCATTACATATTTGCGTTTTTGTTCTTTGTTTATTAAATTGATTAGTCACCTGGTGGAGGTTTGGAAACGGAGGCTGGATGAGGGGGTAAAGCCAGTGCTGGCTGTCTAATTATCCTTTTGCCACTCTCTATATCTCAATTTCTCTATCTGCCAACCTGTCTACCTACCTATCTGTCTACTTTTTCAACTATCGGTCCAGTTCTCCGCCCATTCTTTTACTTGCGGAATGTGTGGGGTCAATTTGAGCAGCATACAGAAGATATATGAGACTGGTTTAGATGGACCTGTTTTAAGTGCTCACAGAAAGCATTTAAATAGTGGAAAATGCAACACCTTGAATGGCCGAGATGGTAGAGGGAATCACATTGGTTAGCCAGATATAAAGCTTACTGGAAGGAGTTAGAAAATCAATTTCATTTTGATAGATTACTCAATTTGCTAGGCCTTGCACCGACTAACTTCAAGAGAGGGAGGCAGATGTCAATTACGGTGCCTCCGAGAATGCAAGTCCTGTTGAGGATGAGGTGTAGCAGTGCTGGATGGCTAGCTGGCTCACACTAGACACCCATCGACTTCGAATTAAAATTGGCTGTGTCATTGCCGAACTTTGTCGGCACACTTTGTCATGCCTCAAAGCCGCTTTTCTACCAGGTGCGGCTAATAACAAATCGTTTGACTTAGTCTGTAGCATAAGATTTCGGCTTCAGATAAGGAGCAGCGCAAAGCAGTATTGGCTGGTTGACCGATGGTTGAGTGGTTGCTCAAGGCTATGTTGCGTAGGGCCGTCAATTGCTGTAAAAATGGGCCAATAACGCATTGTTAAGTTTAATAATATTATAGCTTGGTGAAAGAGTATTTTTAACTCATTAATAACGTTTAGTTGCAAAACAATCTTTGTCTGCCATCTTGTGTATGAGAGGCAAGCTATTTTAATGACCAGCTTGTATCTCCCACGATCCAATCATGTTTGCCGAGTAAGTAACTGTTCGGTTTAAAGGCAATCAGCCCATATTTTAAATGAGTTTAGCTGAGAGGAACATCATTAAACTTTATGACATAATTTACGCAAAGCAAATCTACCATCTGTTTGGCTATACCTGTCGAAGATGTCGTATTTGTAAGGTGGGCACCCACAATTTGGAGTCACAGATTTCGAAAAACATTTCAATAGAAGGACAGATCATGACAATTGCTACCAGATTAATATGTAGCGATCCATATCCAATTATTTTAAAAAACTTTTCCCAAGCAGCATGATAGCGGATCCGTTAGTCCAACGCAAGCCAGCCTAAGTTGAGACAGCCACCATTGTGGCGATATCACCAAGAGTGTTTTAAACCCTGCCGCTGGAGACGTCTTTCTGCATAGAGCTCATACTCCCCCTCCACCGGCTTAGCTTGCCAAAGCGTTGCTGCAAACCTAGTACAGCACATGGGCAAAAGGACCGCATGAAAGTTGGACTGATTTGTACACATTGCCTCCTCAACCAGTCATCATTTAAGCATCATTCCAGCTATCAATCTGCTTTACTTAGCCTAATTTCTCCACTTGTCCTTCTTTTCTAGCAAGCACCTTGTGGTGGGAACAAGAAGTGTCTAAAAGTCCAAAAGGTGACCAGCTTGGAGGCCAGCATCGGAAAGAGATATCGATTGGGCAACAAACATCCAATCAGAGTGCATTAGCATTGCCTCGTGCGCATGCAGGATCATGTGAGAAAAAAGATTAGGGTGAAATAACACCTAGGCAAGTGATACCTGCTCCTGCAATACCTTAAAAGGGAATGATGTCGAAAGTCTACGCCGGTCGGAATTGAGGGCAACCACGCGGCATGTGCAACCAATTGATTTACACGTGTTAGATTCAAAGAAGTCAATCACACAGCCAAACTCAAGGCATGCTCTGCTACGAGATGTTTCGTCTGCTCTTACTAATCTTTGTCACGGTATCTTTCTCTTCATTCAGTTCTCCGTCCCAATTAATTTCCACTTTTCCTCGGGTCTTTATTTCATCTCTTACTTCCACCGCCTCCAACCCCATCTGCTCGTCAGTCCCAACCTCCTACTTTGGCGTTTTTAAAAAAAAACGCTAAAGGACCACATCGGATAGAAATAGTAAAAGTTAGGGGTAAGTTTTAATACCATTCCATTTTATTCCTTTTTACCATATTCTAATCCTACCCTCCTGCTTCAGTTGCGTGCGTCATTTCAAGAGCATTTCATCTGCAATACAGTGTATATCACTTAGAGAGGGAATGCTATGCTTAGCGTCCCCGAATTGCGTAAAAATTCATGCCCTTTCCTCTGAGTTAAATTCTTCATTTTAACTTAGTCAAATGGCTAGATGAGAGGATGTGTTTAAGTTTCATAAAAAAGGCAAGAGAAAGGAAGAAAATGAAGAACACTGCACCACAGCACTGTGCAGGTTAATCCTTCAGTGTTCACTTCCAATCCTCAATTTCCTTTTCCCCACTCTCCTTTATTCCCGCGGTATTTTATCCCTACACCCGTATGTCAACCATCCCTGTATCTGTATGAGCTAAAAATTCATGCTTTTTATACTTCCATAAAAGAAATGCATGCACCGCTGGTGTCGCTATTAATCAAATGCAAGGAATCGTCTAAGCGTAGGATTGCGAATGCGCACCAGACGCGTCTATTTGTCAGCTCCATAAAAAATCTTTAGTAGCATTTCGCCGACTTCTTCAATTAACTTCACGCCCACACTGCGCTCACTGTGCTACGCTAGCTTTTAATGGCTCGTACATGCGTTTGTAACCGCTAAATAAATGAAGCAGCAGCAGACCTACTAGAGTGCAATGGCTTGCTCCATATCCATGCCCATTGTGGAAGCGCTACAGTACAGTGCTTAAGACTATGCCTAACTGGATCAGACTAGATTTCACTGGAATATCACAGACTAGATTAGCCATCTAAGCTAGATTATGACAGGCTTGGATAAATGTGGACAGATGCTCATTGACAGGGCTATCTGATCAACTGTGCATGCCTCATCTTCAGCGGCGCCTTTATACGCTGCAATTAAAGTCAACCCAAAACTCTTATTTGGTCTGCCTAATCTACGCGGCAAAACTTCTTGCCACGTGAATTGAGGTTCCTTTCTTCTTCCCTTTAGATATTAATGATCACAGTGCACGCTCAAAAAATAGGTCTTATGACGTCCTTAAATGGAGGGATGGGTGCCCATTTGCCTACTACTCCCTTTCCACGCCCCTCTCCGCCGGCACGTGCTATGTAGTATCCAAGAATATAGTAATTTAAAATTGGAAATATTATAACAGTTAATATCCAAATGTTACTGTGACGCACAAATAGATCGAATATTTCGATTTCACTCATAGCTATTTTATACAGGAGGAAAGGTGTCCTGTTTTTTTTTAACAAAGGTAAATTGAGTGGAAGAAAGGCGGTCGTACTGCATTAGTCATCCATTAAACCACTATTGGAGGACCATTGTTTTGTGGTTTTTACAAATATTACATTTGGTTCTCCTCCTACGACTGCCTTTATTCCTTTATTGTAGATTGAAGCGCCACCTCTATATAAGAAGAGAAAAGTGACAAAATGCTAAACCTACATCCACCAGAGTGGAAAATATTAGGTAGGCAAGAGCCATTAGTTCCACAACTGCCTCATCTGTCGTCCCCTGTGCGATCAACAGTTGGTTCGATAGCAACTGTGTCAATACTGTGAGCGACGACCACGTGGGAGATGTCACATGGAAGGGTGGCAAGCGCCACCACTCTGCCTGCTCATTTTACATCCGACCACTGCCTCGTCATAGTTAAGTAGTCAGATAGGTCACATTGCGATTCTGCACGCTCAATCAACTCGACCTCATCGTTATCGCTCTGTGTCTGTCCCTGTCGGCCTCCGAGGCTGTCCTTCGTCTAATTGTCGCATGTGAGGCCTGAGCGAGGGTAGAAATACGAATGAGTGAATGTGATCAGAGGAAGCTGAGCAAAGAATGAAGGCTGCAGTGGGAAGGAAGGGTGTACTTACTGGCTTGTTTGGTGACGTTATCGAGATATGGTAATGTCGTCGTCAGTCGTACTGGGGAATGCAGGTTGGAGGTATGAGTGGGGACTGAGCCAGTAGAGGAGACGGAGAAGAGGGAGGAGGTAAGGAATGAGGCAGATAATGGATGATTAATTGCGACGAAAGAGCAAGATTCGGTAAGCAAAGCAGTATTTTTCTACGCTGCCGCCAATTGCGGTCGCCACGACATCAGTGCTGGTGTTGGGGGTGGTGGGAGTGGTGGTAGTGAGGTTGGGCGACTCTGATGTCCATTTGCACCATCAATAGCAGTTAGAAGAAAGAAATGCACTGGAGGAGGTGTGTATCGACATGTTTGATGACTTCTATAAATGGTGACTTTGTCATCAGTGGGGACATAGACGGAGTCAGGAGAGGAGCAAGAACAAGGAGGGAGTTGGAGGTAGTGCTGGTGTTTGTTGTGGTATAGGGGCGGTTGTGTGTTTGGAAGACGTCTATTTGCACCTACAAAGACAACTGGAGGGAATGAGTGCTCAAGTCGAGTGTGTGCTGCTTCTGCTGCACATGAAAGAGTCGCCTTCTGCAAAATAGTTTTGGTGACGACAGTCTTACTCGTGGAGGGGGATGGGGGAACGGAAACTCAGCAAACTTTACAGCAGTTCGGCAATTCATAACGTACGATCAAACTGCAACACAGTGCATTGACCGTTTCATTGATGAGTCAAATTGAATTTTTGACAGGTGACCCAATAATAGAAGACGCCATTGGGGAAGAATGGATGATGCCAATTACGAAACGGCTTTTAGCTATAACTGTGGGCGCAATATGAAAAGTAGCTTAAAATGCCAGATAGCCTGTGAGGATGGACATAAGGCGGAAGAAGATGGGCATAAAATGTGCCACAAAAATAGTAGGGGCTTTGCTGTCCATATAAACTTCTCGTCGTATCGTTAAAGGATTATTTTAATGGCGCTAAATTCATTTATGGTCTTAAAGGAAAGAGGAGGAAGAGAGGAGAAGGGAGTGGGATAGAATCGAATGAAATAAAACAGCATAGCACAGCCCAGGTGGTGTGCAAATAATTGAGGAGGGCATAGTTAGGGTGAGTGGTATGGGATACTTTTCATAACTCACCATCCCCATCTTGCCACATTTCTGCGTTTAAGCATGTGCGAGGTTTTATCTTCTGCATCGCAAACCCCTAATCAGCCATGTACACTCCTGAAAGTACCTATCTAATTCCTTTCAGTCATTTAAATTTCGCTTAGCATAAATGTGGTTCTCAGTGCTTTTGAAATTGTTTCCGCGGTTCTATCTTAATCTCGTTATGGAATGAAGTGTTAATTCACTAATGCTTTTCCCTACCTGCAGCTAGTCTTTAACTCCTCTGTTAGCATTCAAAAACTAGGTCGTACACAATTAAAAGTTGGTTGCTTTTAGGCCATCGTTCCTGCAACTGAAGACATAGGTAATACTCGCCGTACCAACGCTGTTTGCATGCGAGCCAAAACTTCGAATTCTGTATAATTGCCAAAAAACAACACTGGCGTTGAAGTCAAATACCTTCCCATTTTGATGGAAGTTCGGTGGCTGGTGTGGTTGGCTCGTAAGTGTTTTCTCATACCACTGAGTGCCTTGTGATGGCTGACTCTGAATTTGATCTAAAGGTGGGCCAAGAAAGAAATTTGGGGCAAAGAAAGGCTATGAATCACCTAAGTGGTTCGATTGGCTCGCGCTTTTAGGAAAGGAACTATTTTGGGCGTCCACCATTTCATCAAGTGACAGTTAGCTCTCCCTTGGGCCCTGTCAGTAGCCCTAAGCCCTACTCTATGCAAAATATACATTCCATTTAAGTGTCATCTCTCCCATTGTCTTTGGTTTAGCTCCAGGACGTCTCCAATCAGGTTTAACCATAACGGTAGCGTTTATTTGCGTGAATTGTTGCATTCCTTCTGATTTGAACATCGTTTCATCCCGCACTCCATTTAAGTACAATGATGAAACAATATGCTTAGCTACTTAATAGTGGTGTTTGGTCTTTATTTTCCGCAAAAGAAGTTGCTATTATTAGAAGTTATAAGTAGCTGTAATAATTTGAACAGCTTTCAAACAATAAAGATGTGAGGTATTCCTTTCCTCAAAGTGTTTGTTGATGCAGATCTGTCTGAGGCCTTGTCACCAGTATTCCTTTTGGTAGTCTGGGTTTGAATTTATTACGCTGATCCTTTCTCATTTTGTGACAATTAATAATAAAAAGCATTTGTTAATGATTCTTGGAATTTGGTGCCTGTTATTTTACGCCAAATCGAGGAGAAAATGGATCAAGAGGAAATAAATAAATTAAAGGAGACAGTTTGAGAGCTTACCGTTAATGGAATCGGACAATTCACTCCTCCTCTTTTTCCCCCTACTCCTCTCCTCAAAACTAACACTACTAGTTAGGCGCATTTCCTGCAAACACTGTTTAGATTATTCTTCTCACTGATAAATTTTTCCTTTAAAGTGAAGTGTTTTGATAATTTTTTTCAGCATTATGCTTTGATTACACCCATAGAATATCAATTTATAGCGTTCGAAGGATAGTAGGCTATAAAAGAGGCTATATATTACGGGCAGTTGCAAAAGCACAAAAATATTTGCAGTGTTGCATAAATGATTAAGTCGCAAATCAATTAGGTAGGATGGTTGCGGTTCGAACCCTAAAATGCACTTATCCCCAACTATGACGCTGCAAAGAGGTAGAATGTAAGCACAGTGAAGTTTTGACGCAGAAGTACATAAGATGGGAGATTAATTCTCTAACTCGACAACTTTAATCGCTGCTGTCATGCTGTGCACTGAGAAATGTTCCTTTCTTGATTACCGCTTCACCACCGGTGCCACACAGACGCCTCACCTTCCTCCTCCTCTTCCCATCTCACTGATCCCAGCAGCGGCAGCATCAGTCAGATCCGCGCACCAGACCATTCAATTGATTTCATCGAGAGCTTTACCTTGACCACCTCTCCCTGCAGATGCGGATGACACTTCTTCATAAATAAGGCAGCATGCGACTATATGGAGCCGTTCGCGACGTTTTCACGCAAAATGTCGCACAACCAGTTTGTTAGGCCCTAGAGTCCAACCAAAAGCGCGCATCACAAGATTGAAGTTAACGCTGCAACCTAAACAAAAGTTCTCAACCATTTAACTAAACACATGTGATTAACCGTTCGTAGCATCGGAGTTACATTGAGAGGTCAGTAATTAGGCAGCCTCATAAAGTCGCAGTCGCAAGTACAGTGCTTCTTCCTCCCTTCCTTCTCACTTTATGCAGGAAATTCTGTGGCTTGCGCCGTGGACTCTCAGCACTTTTTATATACCACTGACAAGCTGCAATGCCTGACACCGGGGCCTAAAGTAAGAGACGAAGGATGAAATGCCCAAGCGGTTTGATCCCTTTGGGTCGTCGTCATTACGCCATCGTATTTAGGCGATGCCAGTAGCCCTAAACCTGACCGTATGCATACCCTTTACTAGATCTCCTTCCTCTTTAGGTTAGTCCCAAAATTCTCAAGCTCAAGCACAGAAGCATACTTTCGTGCACAAAATATTGCACTTATGCTGCTTTCTTGCATCCCTTGGCCTCTCTCTTCCATTTTAGCCCACATCTCAGGAAACTGTGTACGCAGTAGGGCTTGCATTCAGCCGAATCGCCTCTTTGTCGTCGCAGTTGCCGTGAGTCGCACTAAAGACAATCAATCACTTTTAAGCAAATATTTTTTCAGCCCTACTGCATCAAACAGTTTATTAAGCCACATCAAGAACAGATATCGTCCTGTGCTTTAGCACATCCCCCATCCTCGTGTACACAAATACTCACTAATCGCCACTACCAGCGCGTATTATTCAGTCGACTCAGAGACCGCGCCATCAAATGACACTCTAAATCACTGTAAAAGCCAATGAGCTCATCATAAATATCAACCACTACTGCTCGAAATTGAGCCGTATGCATGGTAAGGTAAAACAGTAAAAAACCAACAATTCAAAAATAGCCAAGCGTTCCAATGGGCAAAATTTTCTCCATGCCTTCCATCAGGAAGATAGCACCCAGTTGTCAGTGCTCAAACAACATCTTCAGTCGAGTGCCACAGAAGGTTGAGCAGCAGTGGCGGAGCAAATGCAGACAGGGTTGATCCCACTACTCGTGACCAGTGAAAGAGAAATGGATGCGCTAGCAACGCCTATACCTGTTTGGTCTTTGCCAAAGGATTAATTCATCGCAATTAATTACGTCCGCTAGCACACTCTTGCTCCTCCCAAGATTAGTCTTGTAATGGCAGCGTGTTACACGCCTCAGGAGGGCAGAGTGAGCGATGTGTTGATAGCGTAACATAAGTCACTTCTAGTCACAACTTTGATAGTCTGTCCGTCAGTCGCCACGGCAATTCCTTTGACGTAAGCAAATGAAGCGAATGCCAAATCGGTAGTCTTCAAAGCTTACTGCCCACTGTCTTGATGAAAAAGGTGTGTGGGATGTAA
This sequence comes from Taenia hydatigena, assembly GCA_036345935.2. Taxonomy (NCBI): domain Eukaryota; kingdom Metazoa; phylum Platyhelminthes; class Cestoda; order Cyclophyllidea; family Taeniidae; genus Taenia; species Taenia hydatigena. The sequence continues at coordinate 1,825,549 of JADWOT020000007.1, read as the reverse complement.
GGTCCATTTGCGCGTCTATCACATCTTCTTTCACAGCTGCTGCGGGTGTAAACCAGGTGTTGCACTACTCACGTCAAAAATGACCCAAAATTATCATCCTCACATTGGTCTTCAGCTTCAAGCGCGTCAGCGACAATGAAACTCCTCACTACCATTGGAGAATATAAGAGCTGCCTCAGAAGGATGAACCGGTCGTTGAACAGTTCACCGACTTACATTCAGACGGCACACTGCCTTACCTCATACCATTCCTTTGCACAATACCGATCGGAAACACTTACCGCGAAGAGTGTAAGGCAAGAAGGGGTCAGTTATAGCATCTTTGAGGATCAGGCGGTCCTATCAAAGATGCATAAATCTCAACAAGCTCCTACTAATAGGAAAGAAAGAAGGAACGGTCTAACGCAGAATCTTGTGCCATCGTTGTAGTGAGCTTGAGAGATGGAACTAATGACCGTCAAGTAGGTTAATAAACAGAAAAATAGGCCACCGGGCAGGAAAATCTACAAAGAGAAAAAGTAACAGATCCCCATCTTTGCTCGCCTCTCTACTCGAATTCTACTAACTAAATAACCAGTCCACGAAAATGCGCATTTTCCTTTTAAAACTACAGCTCGACAACCACCTATTAGCCTCTTGGCAAGAGGGTAACGGGACTACGAATAATTACTACTACGACTGAAGAAGGGAGAGGAGCCAATTAGAGGTCACCACATCATTGTGGCAGCGAGGATGCAAACGCCGATATGACTAGTGCATTGCCTTTGAGGTAGTTACCATAACCCTGCATCTTGGCTAAACACCCCGGCTATGAGCGTTTTAGAAGCTATCATCCCATGAAGCCTTTTCTGATGACGATAAATGCACAAAGCTTGATGGTTTTGCTAAAAGTATTAAACAGAGTTTAATTTGAACAATTAAGTGCCATTTGTATCATTTGTTCTCGCCTTCATAGACGCAATAACAACTGCCGAATGACCTGACCAAATGTCTGGCAGATTTATTCGATCATATTTGGTCTAAAGTGGCACAGGTTTCAGAATGAAAGACAACTTTCTTCAGGTTTGGAAGACAACAAGAAAGGAGCACAAGGGCGACAGGCTTCCTAGTCATAAGTGTACATGCTAGGATATGCCCAGTTGATGCACCGATGCGCGGTGCATTAACTACCGATATGAATTAGAGTTAAGACCGTTTAATTGGAGGCAGGATAGTTGCACGAGCTACGACGTGGTTAATGTACCTCACTTCTCAACATCGAGTATGCTCCCTCGGCCAGCAGCAGCGCCATAGTGTTAAAGAACGCGGAACCAAATGATGAAGTTCTGAGATAAAGTTACCAATCAAATCAGCGGATCGACGTCCAGTTTAATAGCGATTTGGACTGCACACCTAAGCACTGTTTGCAGCGGAATATTTGCTACTTTAGCTTGTGATTGTTCGAATCACGCTTGCTGATGATGCAGAGGATGCGGTTTAATCTATTGGTAGAAAGAAGCGTGCTCAAGTACTCTTGCAGAAGCCGCTGCGACTGTATCCGCAATAGATCCCATAAGCACGGCAGAATTTGCCTAAATAAATGATAGAGCAAACTTTAATGACACAAGTGTCACAATGCGATTGTAAAATGACATAGAAAAGTGTAAATGAAACCCTAACACACTCAAGCAATTCACCAAGTGATTTTTAAAGAAAGGTTCGATTATTATCGAAGCTAATCTGATGCAACGAAAGAGCAAGCAGCTTCACATGCATCCCCAGTTCCATATCATCATTACCAAGGCTAGGAAGGGCAAATATTTTGGTATTTCCTTCTTGTCTCTTTGAACAGCTCACACCTCTTTATACGATGTCTTAACTTTACTGTGATCAGTGGAAAGCACTGCATAGCTGCAGACAAAAAATGCACTAAACGACGACCTAAAGATGACTTAAATCGAATCCACGAAGAATTAAAATCATTTTAGGAAATATTTGCACAAAGGACAAATCTGCATAAATTTTAGTGCATCTATATTTAGGATACCATGTAACAAACATGACATGTTTGCTTACAGTTGGTGCCTAAAAATTTATGAGAGCAACTTTTAATTGCAATTATAAAGGCTATTATTCAAAACAGAACAAATGCTTATTTAAGGATACTAATTCGTTAAACAACAACGTAAAACGAAAATTTTGGATGGAGAAAATGAAAACAAAACGATGCTTGCCAATGTGGCATCCCGATGCACCCTTTAAGACAAAAGGAGATATAGTTGTGATACTTGGTTTTTCGGACTGTGCGTTTCGGTCTCAGTGACAGAGCTGGCCATATTGCTTGACCGACGTGGACTGACCTTCGGGCCACGCCAACAGCTCTACTCCCTCTGTTATATTGAATGCATATTCTGCCCTGGTGTTGCGCTTTCCTTTACCTTCAAGGGAGTTTTAGGATGATACAATGATAACCAGGCTGAATATCTGCATATGGCCTACAAAAAAGGACTGGGACTTTTGACGTAGATTAGAGTTCAAACCATTGGGTCAATACAAATGGATCAATCAAGTGCGCATTACCTAAGCCGAGACTTAACTAACCTTCCATGTTGAGCATAATAACGAATCCAGAATTGAATTAGAAGCACCCACTAGCGACTCGTTCCAGTCACCGAACGTCATGCCACTAAAGAGACAGCTTACCAAGTCGCCACCTATGCATCGTAGTGCTTCGAATGATTTGGAAATTCATCCGATTTAGAATTAGGCCCAGGGATGCGGAATTTCGCTGACTATTACGTGCGTCTATAGCTAGACGCTGGAAGATGCACCCAAAGTCATAGTTGCGATACAGAGTATGGAATCTAACACTGTTCTATAGGAATAGGGTCTCACTCACGTTCACATTGTCGGAGTTTTACGCAGGTGTGGCAAGGAAACTCGATAGCGAATCTGTATCACGCTTCACGACTAGTGTCGCCTCGGCTGTTAATAGCCTGCTGGCCGAACATGGATGTTGGATGGCTGCCGAAGGTAGACGAAGTTGTTTGCAGTCACTATGTTATGGGTCGTCAGTGGTTCACCCATTCCTAACGTATGCACTCCTTTTGCCTTAACAGTAGAAATCAGGATGGATTACCTTTAAGATAGAATTCGCTTTCCGCTACCATCGGTGTGGTATCATTACACTTCTTTGAAGAGGAAAGACATAATAGTGGGACAGAGCATCTGTATTCAAAGTTGAAACAGGATGGGCTACATTTGCAGCCCCGTGCCGCAGGGGAAACCTAATTGCATCAAAGCGGGTAGGTGTATAGCACTACTCTCCTCTTGCGTCTCTGCAGCCTCTAATTTATTCCAAAGCAATAAATATGCTACAATAGACCTAGTCCTTTTGGTCTCGAAGTAGCAGAAAAGGAAGGCAGGTAAACAAGGAGGGTGTCACACCCATCAAAATAGTATATTTTGTGCATGTATGCAATAGTAATTGTATGAAAATGAGGTGTTAGGCCTATTTTAAATATGATAGATGAATTTGAAGAACAACATTTGGTAACTTTGTAAGTAGCATGTTCGCCGCTTATCCTTTCCACTCAGTCCTTTATAGCCTTTCAACAAACAGGACGATTTAATTGACTCAAGTTGATTAATTGCGGTCATTGAAAACTAGTACGGATTTGGAGATCGGGATACTAAGGCCCTCCTTTCTTTCAAACATTCTAAACTACTCGTCTATCGCAAGATTTCTTTTGCTTGCCCGCTTTTAGGCCCAATGTTACATTCAAAACAGCATAAAAATTACATAGCCTTCCGCCCTTTACCAGCCCTGTCTAGTGCCATCCTTATAAGCTGTCCCTAAATTTACCATGGGTGATTTTCTACTTTTGCCAGAGCATAAACCTAACTCTCGTGTCCCACTAGTGGTATACCCTTGTAAGGTCGCATCCTGTTGTGGTGAATGGTTATTAGCTAGGTTCGGCGTTACGCACTGTAGACAAGGTAGTACGTGAGTGAGGGAATCTTCACTACTCAAAGCACGTCTTTGCTCCAAGGGAGGTGAAATTTACGGCACGACCTGTATTTATGTGTGGGATTGCCTTCTCATAGACATTGGCCCTGCTCAGTCTGAGGTAAGACATTTATAAGCGTCCCTGTGCGATGCCGAGAGCTCTCTTAGATAGTTGCGTATTCAATACTTGTTAGGAAGGTATTGAAAGGCATTTCAAATTTAAAGTCTGCAAGCATTCTGAATAGTGAAAACTCAGTTGATGTATGAACCGTAGCCTGTATGGGAGGAGATCACGCCTTCGGCTTGTATCTCAGCCTTCAGGTCACGCAGCTTTAATGAATGTGTTTAGCAGCCCGACCAGTACTTAGTTCGTTCTTTTACTTGTCCAAAGTGATTTAGGTCTTAAGAGCTTACCGTATATGCCGCTAGTTGCATAAAATTCCAAAGTAAATATCTAAAGCATTCCCCTTCTTCCCAACCGCTACTCTACAACATAGGGGCTGTGCACAACAAAAGTGGATTTGCAGTAGGTGCAATTTATAGTACAAAACCTGATATCTTATTCAGACCGTCTGTTCTCCATCCCCTTAAGTCGGGCACAGTTGTCATTTTCTGCATTTAAAAGTTGAGCGATAAACGATCTTCATTGACATTCCAGGATGTGGTAGAGAGGGAAACACATGCTCTTCCGTCATTTATAGAACTGATACAAACCGCCCTTAACACATGTATGAAGCAGTCTTTGGTGACTTTCAAATGACTCCTATATTAGTTTCCAACTTCTGCCGCTACTACTTCAGCTACATTTCTCCTCATGGCACCACCGCCTCTCTCCACATTGTTTACTAAGTGCTTCTGTAGCAGTGTTGCTTAATGTGCAAGGAGTTTCAGAATGGCTACAGATATCGCATTTGTAGCGAATGCAGCCTCATCGAAGTAGCAATACTGAAACAATGTGGAAGTTAATTGCTGCTAACGACTTCGATATCTGACGATTCATTGGTAGTGCAATCCAGTTGTGGGTGTGCCTTTGGCTTGTGTTTAGCCTTCTATAGTACAGAAAACCAAGCATCCCACTCTACGTCTTTAGCCTCTTGATCGGCACCTTACACTCTATCATCTTTTATTGTTGCTGTTCTACACTCTTCCACTTGGACCCTGCGAAGTCGAATATTCATAAAATAACAATTCGAATTTTGATGCTTACATCCTGTGTGACTCGGATTGTTTTCGCAGAGCAAATGCGTTGACGTACTCTGCAGCAATGTAGCCGCTCACACGAATGCGGGGACGGGTTGGTGTGGAACAGTATGTTTTACTATACTGTGGCGAAATTTTAAGTCCTTCGGCTAATGCCGTATAACTGGTCATGACGATCCCATTCGTACTTATTTTCCTCCACCGAAAGAAAGATTGTTGTGTAATACGGCCCTACTTAGGTAATAGGAAGTAGTCAGCATAAGCAGTACCGTGCCTCATGTCTGCCTCGTCATCTTGACGAGTAAGGTTGCACACTATAATGCCTTAAAAGCACCTCGTCGCAAAGTTAAATTTAATCTGCTTTCAACAAATTCTTTTTCAAATTCATTATCCTCTGAACATTTTAACAAGCGATGCCGTAACGAAGCCTTGCATCCTTAATTCGCGCCATCGTATGTGTATCTTAAAAGCACGCCTTCGCTTCTTATTTAGCCCTCAAAAACGCATTCTTGCATTCTCTGCAGAACACCATTACAAACCAAGGTCCAACTGGTTGGTTGGTTGGTTAGAATTTTCCAATCCCTTAAAGTATTTGACCATGGTATGATTAAATCAATGCAGAATTTTATCTGATTCTCTTTTATGAGTTGTCCTTTGTTAAATGAAACGTAACTATTTGTTTGAGCAGCATAAAATACAAAAGAGGTTAAATAAAAGTGCAGAAAACCAAGCGGCGTTTCTAAGACAGATTACTTACCCAAAAAAGGTTTACGTTGGTTTTGGCACAAGAGTGCGGTACTAATAAGACTAATGATTTATTTACGCAAAGTGAGCACCTGGAAGGTTAAGCTGGTCAAAGCCATTTCAAATAAACTGTGAGTTTAATTGTGCTTAAATGGTTTGAGTTTATTAAGGAGCATAACGAGACGCATTAAATAAGTACTATTGAAAATGACGGGCAAATAAGAAGGAGTGCACCTTCAACGCAGTCATATCGTAAAAGTAGCTCTGTCGTTGGTGTGTGCACTCCTTCTTATTTGCCCGTCATTTTCAATAGTACTTATTTAATGCGTCTCGTTATGCTCCTTAATAAACTCAAACCATTTAAGCACAATTAAACTCACAGTTTATTTGAAATGGCTTTGACCAGCTCAACCTTCCAGGTGCTCACTTTGCGTAAATAAATCATTAGTCTTATTAGTACCGCACTCTTGTGCCAAAGCCAACGTAAACCTTTTTTGGGTAAGTAATCTGTCTTAGAAACTGCGTTGAAGAGGAGGCGAGGTAAGAAGTAGAAGGAGATAGGGCATAGGAAGTATCGGCAGAGTAGGAGCGGTGATAACAGGAATAACGTCGTTGGGACACTAGCAAAGTTATAGACAAGAGTCAGCGCAAAAGATTGCTAGAGTGGGTGAATAATGACAAGTGCATGCAGAGCAAGCCCAAGTGAATCAACGATGCCTTTCTACGGAACTTGAACATTAGTCGCATTTGTCTCAATAGTCCATTTAATCTCTGCCTGCAATTTGGAGGGTTATTCAGTAAACACTTGCATTTGATTTTAAATTTACCTACTCGATGTCTGTGCAGCGATGTGTAACATCTCGAAGATGGTGAGGCTTGTTTTAATAAGTGAGACGGTAAAGCAGTCGGTTGACTCGACTTTGGAGGTGAGCAGATATTCAGGTTATGAGAACGTGATAAGATGGTGAGAACAAGGTTGATGAAGCAGACTGAAGGCGACCGGATGCTAAGCGGTAGTTAAGTACTTAAGGCGATGGACTACTAATCCGTCCCAGTCTCCTCGCATGAGTTCGTATCTCTCCGCTTCGCAATGACGTCACTTATGGTTTTTCACGCAGAGAGATGTAAGCAACCCACCTTACTTTACTCCCCTTGCCTTCGCCAACGCATTGTCTACCGCATGTACACGCATAGTGAGGTTGGATTGCAGAAGCAGCAAGACAAACACTCGCCATAATTTATAGAATTTTGTTGATGGCTTGTGCTAGGAATACAGTCGTTGAGTAGGCAATGGTTAAGATGAAAACAACCGAATCCACAATGCTAAACAGTCTACCTTCGTAAGCCTGAGTGAGCCAACGCTGACACAGATGAGCAACTGTGCATACGGTAATTACATTGTTCAATCTGCTGTGTCAGAAAATTGATTTGAAAAAAGGGCCATGTAGTGAATTCTATAGGCGCATTAAGTTCCCAAAATGTTTGATCTATTTTCCCATAACAAACTGCTTCGCAGAGTTATGTTGCTATTCTAGGTTATGCCATGATTTACTATTGCTTAAGGCAGCTAAAATCCATAGATTATGGTCACGTTTGTAGCCATGCAGAGCATTGGCTTGCTGGATTATGTAATCCATCAGCATAAACTAGACACATGGTATTGATGGCATTAAGGAAGGTAGCAAATTAACTTGCTCACAAGGCCGACAAGTGCAAAGGTGGATTTACATCAAAACACGTGGTTTCCCTTCGCAGCTATCTGGATTTGGCGATTAGGACGTGTGGGCAGACAAGGGCTACAAAACCCCTACAAAGCGTTAGGTATAGCTGCCTTTGTCAAACTCATGGGTCTTCGCAAAGTTATCTGTGCATTTATATGGTGCCGTCTCTATAATCAAGAGTGTAATTTTGCCAAGTGGGCAAGCAAGCGTCAAAAATGACAAACCAGTTCTGGCTAACAACGCTTCGATTCAGGTTAAGCAGGCATAATGCATCTGAGAACTACAAATCACGTTTAAGTACAGATTTTGAAGCTAGCAAAGTGACACTTAAATCAGATCCTGCAATGACAAAATGAGTATTTTATAGAATCTCAGCATTGATGATTTCATGAATAAACTGTGGTGGTCGTTTGCTAGTAATTTATAACACTAACTGGCTTTAAATATTCAGCAATATGATTTGCATTAACTAGCTCAATAAAGAGAAAAAAATGAGGATCTTTTTTGGTTCGGCAAGTGATGAATAGGATTGTTGTTGAGAAGTATGCTGAAGAATGCGCAAAGGTATGGTCCCACATGCATGAGCCCGCTTGCACACATGCACACGGTAACCACTCTCCCCACCTCACACACCCATACATCCTAGCGTAGAAGGCAGCGCTTGCCGTCTCATTGGCACCAAGAACAACACGATAGCTTACAAAAGAAAATGGTAGTTGTTGACTCCCATGATCGCGATTTGTAAAGGTACCAAGTGCACGCCTTATGCAAAATTTAAATTGGGTGGACAAAGCCTCGTCTATTAACTCGACAGGAATGTATGATTCCCTATCTAGCAATGTTCTGCGATAAGTGGGCAGGGGTGTTTCGGATGTAATCAATAATTGGGGTCTTTAAATATGGCAAGACACATAATCAGCGCCACGACCCCTCTTATTAAGAACCTTTAACAGGGACTAAGGGCTATTCGCCCCAAATCAGCACAATAAACCGCTTATAATGTCTACATCCAGCACTTCACATAGCACGCTTATGCAGAAATATGCCCGACAGTCAGGGATGGAATAGTGATTCTCTCCTGTGGGCACGTTAAATTTGCATTTATTGCATCTTTTCTGGATGGCGCGCACGAGATAATCCATCTTCCTTAACTTATCCTTCGTCGCGTTCACAATGATTGAAGTAGTGTTTGGTGAGACACAAGGGGTTCTAAGATGACCGTCAGACACTCCCTGTGTAATCGCGAAGGGTTCGTTAAGTAGCCCATGCAGTCCGAGAAGTCATTTACATTCCGTTCTTTTGGAATAATCTACTACTCTATCATCAAAAAGGTCAGTAGTGCAGGTGTGTCTACGTGCGTAAGCGCAACGGATGCGCAATGAAAAGTTCTTCTTTAAACTGCCACTGGTAAATTTAATACTTAATGATCGTGTGGATCAAACCACGAAATTCCATTCAAAGAGAGCAAACTACCCTAACCTCAATCTACACGGTTCAACAATCGCCCATCATTGGTAAAGACGATTTCGCTTGACATCAGGAATTCGAAAAGGCTAATTCGCTCCTCTGGTTTGGGAGTGCTACACGGAATCATCGTCTGACGCCTTATAAACGTATTTACTTCAGTGAAGTAGTTAGTCTCATAAATGAAAACGTTCATCACACATATCTAAACTAAGGAAGAAGGGAAACGCTTATTGTAAGGTTACTCAAAGCTTGTTTAGAAGAGGCAATTAAAGTAAAAGTTGTTATTGCAAGCGCTAATCTATTCTTTCAAACGCTTTACCTCTAATAACATTGTTATAAGTCAGTAGCTCGCTGGACAAAGCTACATTTGCTTTGCAACGAGACGATGGTCGATGCTGCATTTTTAAATTAATGGCCATGGATTCTGGCCAAAACAAAGCAATGTCATAGTTGTGAAAATAAAAGCGCGCGAGGGATTACACCGAAATTGGCAAGGTTAACCTACGATGTTTATTAGTGTACGATAGGCATCATTTAAAACAAAAAACTAATCCTATTCAAGATTATTGAGGTTCCCCTACTCATCTGGCGTCTTGCATGGCCATGCGTTCATAGCGTCGCTTGCATTTTATAATTTTTCACTCTTTTCAGCCGTTCTCTGTTAATAGCCTCATTTCAGCTCGTAGAACACTTATCAGGTAGAGAGGCATTAAGTACTTTTTTACTTGAAAGTGGCTAAAGTCCGGATTTGTGGAGCTCTCGGGTTGTTGGAATGCCAGCAGCGAGAATGTCTTCAATCCTGTTTCGTAGGTTATTCGTGCAAGCTACTCCTTCGAAGGTGTAGCGTAAAAAATGCAAGTGTATTTTAAGCTGAGAGCACCTGGACCTATGGAGCCAAGTTCTGTTTCCATCCACCAGAAAACCTTATTGCTGACAAGAGGGAGTGGGAGGACCGTAAGCTAAGGCTGACTAATTAACGCTCATCCAAGATTGTTGACAGCTCGACAGCGCACCAGGTGCGAATTGCATTTTAAATTAAGCTCACAAGTTTCCAGCATGCCTGAATTGCCACTTATTTAACTTTAGGCCCGAGACTTTTAAAATGCATTGGGTCAAGAAATTTTTTTTTTAATGATTTAATTATAATTGCTTTATGGGTAGGAGTACGTGCGCGAATTCACGTACATTAGAAAGGAATTATGATGCAGAACCTTTAAAATGCTCTATCCCCTCTTCAGAATACTCTGCCAATTCCATCCTGCAAACGTGCGTTGTGAGCGGTCATGATAGCTCTTTTAACTAACCAATTACACCACAACACGCATTCGTCAACATGGATGCTCACGGTGTGTGGTAGTTTAATGCATTTCTGTTTAGTTGCGTGGTCAATTGAATGGTGACGTCCACGATTCAGGTAAAGTAAGGAGAACTGCATTGATTCGCTTTTAAATGCGCGGCCATGGAAAAGGCGCACGATTGTTTATTTACACGGCAATAAGAAAAAGACAATAGAAAATTGGTGTAATGCCACCATTTGGGTCCTCCACTACTCTAGAGTCCTGCCTAAACCTGCATGAAATAGCGACTTAAGGGAGCTGATGCAATTGCGGACTGTCTGATTACCACGCATCGATCTGGCTTTAAACCCTGGGTAAAAATTAAAAATTGCATGCTGATGGTGAGTAAGCATGTTACTGCTTTGTAAGCGGCGAACCTCAGACATTATCATTCTCTTGGTGCAAACTAATAGCAATTACGTTTCAGCTCACCTGCGCTGGGCAGCTCAAGGAACGAAGTGCAATGTGCACATTTTAAAAATTATGTGCAAGATCTAGCGCCAACTATCAAAATATTCCAAAATGCATCCTAAAAATCAGTTGAAAACCGTCAAATAAGATCCACGTTGGATCGAAAGTACCCTCTGCTTAATGTTTAAAGTATTTTATCCACAGAAGCCTATTTGATTAGTCAAATGGTATAATTTTCTTGGCTTTCCTATCAAATCTTTTCAAGTGACTGTGTCTATGAATTCAATGCTCACATGCTAATGCGTTCACGTTGAAACTAAATCGAATTACAAGTCGATCGAGTAACGACTTTTACTAATGGTACGTGGCATAGGCAATGCAAACTGGGAAAAGGGGTGACCACAACTTCAGTCAACAATGCAAAACTACTTTATTTAGTGTGATGTGATGCATCGTGATTTGATGCAGCTGGCCTTAAGATATTTGTCTTAGCTCAACAATGTAGCAGATGTCTTAATAAATAGGTACAGTGCATGTCTTTGTTGTAACTAAGTCATGCTGATATGCTAGCTACCTTTCTGCAGGTCGTGATGTGGTCTTCCACTGCGCGTTTAAAATGTCGAAGCTTAACTTCTCACAATCAAGTGCTATTTAGCTACTAGCACATTTACCATGGTCTACCGTAATTTGTTGCACGGCTTGGCAGTAGGACGCCAAGCGAGAAGCCGGACAATGACTAAGTGGCGAGTGCCCATTGCATGAAACGCAGAAGGTAAAAGTGAAAAAATGGCTGCGATGCAGACGCACCTGAACAAGTACTTGATCTTAGGGCTATCAGGTTAAAAGCCAATACTATACAGGCCAATGGCCAACACACCGCAAGCAGCTTCTCACCAACGTGCTTGCGCATGCCCCTCTTCATGGATGCGATAGTCGATATCTCCGTCGTATGTCCCCTCGTTTCCCTCACTCATTCCTCCTCCTTGCTCTGCTGGTAGACAATCGACGCAACTACGACTTGCATCACAGACTAAAGACGCATGACATAGTGGTGGAAGAAGGACACAATCATAGTAGCCTGGATGCATGCCCACCTTCGTGACCATGGAGTCTATCATAGTAAGTTGATTGCGTATGCTTTTGCAGTGACCACATTCTTGGGTCTGGTGCTTGGGGGATATGTGCATGCGTTTGGGTAAGGTTGATGAAGGTGGAAAGAGGGTGGTGAATTTCGATGCAGCATGGGTGGCTCGGCGTGGCGCGATAACGTATTGATGGGCTAGTGTTCAGCAAACTCAAGTTTCGCCTAGACGACGCGTGTCCAATTCCCAGTCAACAAGCTCTTTTTACCTCTTCTTTCATCTCTACTGACCACGCGCCTACCCGCCCTCGTGGCTAGTGGGTAGCTGATGTACTAAAGTTGATTGCAATTGAAATCGGCATGTTGAGTAAGTGCACGTTGCGAATCAATCAGGACCTGCCACCTAGACGGCAAATGTGAGGGAAGAGAGCTGGAGGGAGTTGGCAGTTGAACACTTGAAGAATCGGCTTTCCAGACCTGGTAAGCAAAGCAACGATGCGAGATGCAGCTGAATTCGACCGTAGGAATAGAAACAACGGAATAGCAGAGCGTGGTTTCGATCCACGAACCTCTGGGTTATGGGCCCAGCACGCTTCCACTACGCCACTCTGCTCACTTCGTTATATCTTCTAACAGCAGAATGGCACAAACAACACGACGATTCACAGAGCTGAGCTCAAACATTCACACAAAGTCAAGAAGTATGTGTGCATTCGAACAATCGCTAAGAATTTTCTCCGTTTCATCAAGATAGTACGAGTTCAACTTTTGGTCACCAGGGTACGCGAAAATTTGTCGCATGGGCAGGCAACATGATGCTAGACACCATGGCTGCATGCAAGTGTGTGTCGCACGAGGTGTCGTGGACATGAAATTAAAAGGCTGTTGCATCGGACACAAACTGATACGATTGGTATTACTGTTTACACCGCAGCAGTGACATCAGCACAACAGTCTGATTTGAATTGATCCGGCTTCATCTGAAATGGTCAAGCATGCCTCTACTAATTATAAAGTAAAGTCAGTTTGGTGTATGATATTTTGCGTTGTGTTCTGCCGTGCTCCTAATCATGGTGCGTGCTTGGATACGTGTACGAGTCGCATATAGTGGGAGTGCGCTGTGATTCACTTAGACTGCGTTTATATACGCGTGTGCATCGACACATATGTGCGGAAACAACAATGTCACACTTCTGCTTATCCTGCCACCCGAAATGAGCGATGTTACCACTGGTGGGGATAGAGAACATATCACATCGAGTGAAGGGGTCTATGCATGTAAGAGACAGGGCCCCACTAGGAAAAGGTACAGAGATGGGCACAAATCAGGTCTTCAATCAATTACAGTCTCTTTTCTCATTATTACCTGTTTTCTGCCTTGCCGTTGCCGAAAAGGATTACCAAATAGCATCAGTAGCTACTGTAAAAATGGCAACTTATTTGCCAATATCGATATACACGACCCCCTGATTTTATGCAGTTGTTGAGACTCCAGTCAAATGATCGTTCGTTGGCGTGGTTTTGCGCTTTCGTTTTACAGAGGAGAAAGTAAAGAATTGAGTAAGACGTTGAAGGTAACTCAAATGAGCGGAATTTTGCGTTTGCTTATGCTGGTATTGGGAACATATTACAAAATATTAGTATGATAAATGTGGTATGTCTCTTCCTTGGCGTTAAGAAAGAAGGTTGCGTCAGATGAAAGCCAATTGAATAAACTGACGTTAGCCACATTTGTACTCATCAAGCGATTAAATGTGGCATAAAATCCAGGCAGTTCCGAGTCAGACGATCATCATGTTTTCACTTAAACTGGCATAGAAATTTAAGTTTCGTGCTTTTGCCATCCATATATTTCCCTCCATCCTGGTTGGTTGACATAAGGCTAGGATGTAGGATTATCAAAACACAAATATTAATTCAAAAATTAAAGATTGCAATTTACTAACCATACATTCAATGTGGACAACTGATGTCGGATGTAAACTCCTGCTCAGAGTCTCATGCAGATTTCGACTCCAATTCGGACTTAGGCGAACGTCGTTAAGTAGCCGAGCCTTACAATCACGCACAAATTGATTGAATTCGTCCGGCGAATAGTATCTTAGCCAACTCGCATATCAATGTAGTCAGTTTAGGTTTTTCTCCGCCACTAAGGCGTAATTTAGCACTGCGTCAAGGAACATATGTTGCTATGAATTATTACCAGAAACAAATCAACCACAATCTTAAAAGTCTCAGAAGATGAAGATAAAGTGCATAAGGTGATTATGTGGCGGTTAGACATGAGTTAGAGGAGTCGTTCAAAGCCAATTTCTGTGCAAGACTAGATTGAGGACATAGTTAAAGGGATATAATTGCCAGTGGTCTTCACGGCTTAGTGGTTAGAACACTGGTATCGTAAACCAGGAGTCGACAGTTTGATTCTCTTCGGACGCATCTGCAACCGCTTACACTTACCTCATTTAGTCGGTCATAGCACAGCTTTAGCTACAAGCTTAGCACGACGGAGTTAATGGATTTAATGCTGAACCCGCGTGTGTCGTGTCGGATGGGTGACGGCAAGGTTAAGCGAACCAATAGGATGAATGAAGACCGACTTTCACTCTCCAACATCCATCACACCGGGAGGGTCCATGCGCAGAGAACCAGAGGTAGTAAACAAATGGCTAGCCAGAGCTTAAAAAGGACACGGAATCAAAGAAAAGACTGTGTTGGCCGAGGACTACTTTCAAGACGCATTGACCGAAGATGCCGGCGTTCAAACCCGAGGCTTCCCACATGCAAAGCGAGCTTTCTACCACCGAACTGCATCCTTATCCTCATATTAATCTCAATTTAGTGCTGCATCGACTAATGCTAGGAAAGCCAAGGTTTGAGTGGGTTGAAGTCGTACGTAGAGCTTTTGTCTATGCAGATGTGGAATAGCCAAGATCACTGGTACAGCACTGTGCTTAAAGACAAGCATTGGTTCAAATTCAAATCACAGTCCTGAATTGTCAAGTACCTAAAATAAGCATTAAGCAGCCTTAAAACTTAGCTGTGAAAACCAGCACGCTCTTGATAGTGTAGACATTATACAAAGTGAAACGTTACTATCCAGAGAACCTAGCATATTTTTTGCTATAGGGTACTTCTGCGTGGACCAAATTGCGTAAATCTTGATTTTCAGGGATTCGAGCTGTATTAACTATTCCACCCTTTCTACAATAATATAAGAATATACTCGAGTTCATAGTCAGCAGCTCATGAAGCTCATTATTCTTGTCATTGATAAGATGAAAACGATGTGCATAAGAGTTGTCTGGCCTGTTAAGAGGTTTAGCCGCAACGTCAGAATGGGATGGGTGGATACTTCCGGTTAAAATGTGATGCGTCACCCTGCACAGAGTTTGCTGCATGAAATAGCTAATGCATCGCTGCAATTTATAAGATCGTTCGAACATCGGTACCAATGATAACTGAATGCTTCTCCAATATTATTGAAGACCCGCGTCAACAGTCATTAATAGGAGCTCAAATTCATAAATGTCGTAGTAACAGAGCCTGAAAGAAATCGATGGCTAATAGACGTAAGTGATAAAATTCAATTTATCTACTCTACAAGAACGACCATGCCAACTTCTACTTCCTAATCAGTAGGCACTTCATGCGATACCCACGTACATGTAGCCACGGAGTCTAGCGTCCTGTTGCCTGTGCGCGCAACAGATTATTGCGCGCCTTGGTGACTATGAGTTGGAGTCGTATCATCTAGATGAAATCGAGAAAATCTCACTGCTACACCACCACAGAGGCAACTTAACATAGTGCCATATTAGTGCAATTCCTGCTAATCTGCTTTGTTTCAACACCCTGCGATATGCTATGCCATGTTGTGCTGCACCACATCACAGTGCCACGTGCATACACCCAAATTTACCTCTGCCTCCTCTTTTCTTCCTCGGCACCCATATCTATCTTGACCTCTGCTACCTCACTGCTTACGCGTCAACCAGTTACTGAGTAATCATTCGAGCACACACACACGCCTCGACTTTATGTGACTGCTGAAGCTCACATCAGTGATTTGTCATGTTGCTTGCGCCAACCTGCTGAAGGAGATAAATTAAATTAAAAGTTATAAATAATTTGATCAAAGTGACGCAGTGGAAGCGCACTAAGCCCGTAATCCAGAGGTTCGTGGATCAAAGCCATGCTCTGCGAGTTAACAGCTCACTTATTCACATAGTCGGATATAGCTTCATCCCGCCAAGGAGTTTCACCAAGTGTTCACCCGTCACCTCAATTCACTTCATTCTTTTCTGCTGGCCAGGCGGCTGGGTCTGCCAGCATACTGACATGCGCTCACTCAGCATGTCTACCAACTAGGCACTAACCATGCGTTTGCATTCATGCATTTTTGTGATTGCATGTAGTGGCACAAGATGCACTACTGAGTTGTTGTTTGAAGGCCAAGCAAAGCTGAATTGCAAAAGCTAAATAGGAGAAAGCATAGTGTGCCATGGTATCCTCATAAGTAAACTCAATGCTGAGAAAATGTTAAATTAACACCAAAATGTAATAAGTGGCTTTCCGAACCGCATGATTTTACACATTTCAAATTGTTGAAAATTGGGCCTAAGCACACAAGGCCAATAAGGGTAACCCTTAAGGGAATTGCAAAAAATAGGACAAGCATTTGCGTTTTTTTCTTAACAGAGGCGCAATTAACTTCACCAACGTACTGTTATCAATGTTTTACCGCAAAGACAAAGTGCATTTGACAAGGCAAATTCGCTGCTGTGGCTTGACACCTCATTAATGTGCATCTCTCACTAAAGTGGTTAGCGTAATAAGGAAAACTTCCGCCACACTTATTTAAAAGGGAAGGAGAGTAGATAAGCTTGACGTAAAATTATCCAAATCTTGTTAAGAAAAAGCGCCTTGATTAGAGCGTCATTTCAAACACGAATCCATTCTCTCAAATGCTTTACATTTGATTGCATTTTTAAAGGGGCTAACTTCAGGCAATAATGGGCAACTAGACGAATTTAGCAATGTAGGCAAGGATCCACTGCTCTTTCATGGTAATAGAGCTAATATTTAGAAGGCTCTTTTAATGCCATTTCTTAGGGTGCGCAGAATACATCACTTGATATGTGCCACAATAGCTTGTTCAGACGCGCAAATCGATGGTGGCAAAAAATTTGAGCAAGGAGGCAATGACTCGTGTAAATTCAAAAGAGTTTGCGTTTAAAGAGAAGGCAGGAGCAGATGTAAGTAAAATACCGAAGCATTCTTACGCATTGATCACAAATGCTTTGCAGTTCTTTACTTTAAAAAGGCTCAAGCGCTCAACCATACCTCAAAATGGTAAAAAACATACTTTGCTGGTGAAGTTAGCATTGATGGCGCTTGCTTGTGCTTACCGGGAATTCTTATGGCGTGGAAGTTGTTATTGTTAAGCTGCAAGAATAATTTATAAGAGATGCGCTGCGGTAGACATCGGTGAATCATGCAGCATAAGGAGAAATCATGGAAAATTAAAATCGCAGGTTGTTACTGAAAATTGTAAGTAGTGCAAGTAAGAACTGCACATAAAATGTCACTACATGATGGGGTAAGGTTAAAATTGGCCTTCCACTAAAAGGAAGTCAGTCTATGGAGGATATAGACATGCAAAGGGTAGCTTAGCAGCGAGCAGCGTGCTCTTGCATACTACTTCAACATTCGACACTAATGTGGATGCAGTCCACAGCGTTTACGTGCCTCTTACGGGAACGCGTTAGAGTCTGCCCGTTTGATAGGTGCGCTGATAATCAACACCAATGGGATCACGCATGAGTCACTACAATGAGCAGTCAGCAAGCCCATCCCACGTTTGTTGGCAGAGTTTGTAGGAATGCAATGATCAGTAGCCACAAGGTGAGAAGACTTTTGGCCCAGAAAAATGCTTTAGTTGGAAAGGCTTCGAGGAATCACACATAGGCACACGCAAAGGGGAAAGGGCATTAATTTGCGCCTAAGCATCTATAATATTCCCTTAGTAAGCATTAGCCCTCTATTATCTATTTCGATAGGACGCGTTCGTTCTGCATGGTGTCAGATCATAGCACCCGCAGGATGGGCAGCCATGGTCGCAACTGGACGTTAAACGATGGAATGAAGTGCAACGAAATATATACAGTGCTGCATAAACAAATTCACATCATAATGATTGATTGTATTAGTTGTATCAAAGATGCAATATTAGCCATCCATCGCGAAATTCAAACGCAGAACTGTCAAAGCACTACACGCAGAAGTGCAAATGTGGCTGTGTGTCCTCAGACGAATGGGGACTGTAAACCTAAAGTACCTACAATAAGGTAAATTCGTGGGCAAATCTCGTTCACTGTATGTCGTCGGTAAGAAGTCGCCTCACCGAAGCTGTCTCATTGACTGCGACAGTGGCAGCCGAAATTACCTCATAGTCCACGCATCCAACCCCATCGAGGGCTCCGCTCTGACCACCCCTTCCCTGGCAGATACGGATCGCACTCCTTTATCAAAGAGGCATCATGCGACCGCCGCAAAGGAGGAAGGCAGTTTCCCTCACTGCATGCCATTAGTAAGATGTCGCCCTACCAGTGTCATCTCCCTGGTTACAAGAAAATTGTAATAGTGGTAGCAGCAGCAGCACCATCTAGTTTACCCATTCAACCTTAGTGAACTCTTCAATTCGCATCCATTTATGAGGGATACAGACCACACACACTTTTGAAGAAAATAGATCGTGCAATGACTGCAGAGGATAGGCTTTGTGTTTACATTAACCATGGACGTTGACTACACAAAGGTTGCTCGGCTTGCATGAAATTCCTGCGCAACTGTTCAACATTCAGTTTAAATGTCTTGGCTAGGTTTAACCACCGCGTTACTCATGAAGCCAAAACTGCACATCCACTAGTGGTTTAAGATGTTGCATGGGCATTTATACCGATCGGGAAGTAAATGACTCATGTAAGGAGTCAAGGGCCGACAGTGAGCGTGTCCGCGGGTGGCGAAGTCTTAAGGCGCCACTACTAACAAAGTGATGCTCACCGTTTCTGGCCGCCAGATGCAACACATCCCATGACAGAGGGATAGGAATCACGAATGGCAACGCTGTGCATAAAAATGTCTCGAAATGCAAGCTGGAGCGAAAACCATGGAGACATATTGTCTACACAGAGCATGATAAAAGAAGTTTGGAGCAAACTTGAAAAAGAAAAAGGACCTAGTGATGGGGTATGAACGCAGTAAGGCTTCGAATTGCCTACATTACTTGAAGGCGATGGTGACGATCTAGAATGGCCCGTTTCTCATAGTCGAGAGTAAATCAAAATACTTAGGCATTCAATAGTCCGTCTCCTAATCCAGGCGTTTTCCTCGGTCTTGCCATCGAAGAACCTCCGACCTCAGCCATCACAACTTGTCGGTGGCGTACGAAATGCGCCAAGAGTCCGCGGTGCCAGCCACAGAATTTTCATGCAAAGGAAGAAGAAAGGAACTCACGAGTAAGACATTTTACAGCCACTCTTACTAACTAGAAAGAAAGGGGCTAAAGGGTAATACTAAGCTGGTAGGCATTCGAGAACCGGTGCAGCGACCTCAATTCTGTCTTCTCGGGTCGAATCAATCTACCACTTCTCAGTGCTTTGGTGAGCTGATAATTAAAATGCGCAATCACTTTATTGATAATCAGTCAAATGAAGGAACGGGTCAAATAGACCTAAAGAAGCAAGGGTAAGGATAAACCATTCAAATAATCATTCAAACAAAATCAACCAACTAGTCTATCATATCGTCAAATCACTGCTCGATGAATTGGTTTAAGAATTGGGAAATCACTCAGCTAGATTGGGGTTAAACACAGCAATGGCGGTAGTAGCACGAGGAAAAGAGGTAGCGGAGACGCCTCCTCAGTCGTTTGAACTACTGCAATGGAAGAAGAGTCGAAGAAGAAAGTATGTTTCCTTGGGTGGGAAGGACATTGACATGGCAAACGAGAGGATGAAGTGAAGAGTGCAAGCTTACTGAAGGAAGCAGACGAGTCGGCGAAGCGAATGACTAGCTAGGATAAGGGAAGCATAACAAGTGAGCTCATGGCTCAAGTATTAAGGCAAGCACTGGATGGCCAGCTAACCTACTTGGTTCTAAGTGCAATGGTACAAGTATTGGAGTCACTCACCAGAGTCGATTAAGTTGCACAGAGTCCTGTGTTTCCATTCTTGCAATCTCTTCACCATATCCACACCCATTTTTCCTCCACCCTCCTTCCCTTCACCTTGCTCCACATCCGCCTCAAATTCCACAACCAACTCCTTGAGCTCCCGGCGTGGATGACAGATGACTTGCCGGCAATGGTGTCATTGTGGTGAGCGACGACGACGTGGGAGAATCTGATGCCATCTGGGGGGGGGGGGGGGGCAACTGCCACCACTCCGCCTGCTCATCCATATCCAACCACTTACTCGTCCAAGTCGAGTAGTCGGACAGGTCACATTCCGATTCCTCGTGCTCCATCAACTCGACCTTGTCTTCATCGCTCTGCTTCTGTCCCTGTCGGCCTCTGGACTGTCCTGCGTCTTATTGTCGCATGTGAGGCCTGAGCGAGGGGAGAAATACGAATGAGTGAATGTGAGCAGAGGAAGCTGATTAAAGAATGAAGGCTGCAATGGGAAGGAAAGAGGCACTTATCGGTATGTTTAGTGCCGTCGTCGAGAGATGTTGATGTTGCCGCCAGTCGTAGTAGGGAACACGACTTGGATGTGTGAATGGGGACGCAGCCAGGAGAGGAGACGGAGACGAAGGAGGAGGTGAGGGGTGAGGGAGGTAGTAAATGATCAATGACTATTGTGCGTAGCAGAACGCGTAAACAAATTAAAATTAGAGCCGTAGACCTTTGCAGAATTGACAAAAAGGAGAAGGAAGTCGGTTGAGTGCCCTTAAAAAGGGTGGACTGCGGATCACGTAATATGCTGAGACGAACCTGGTTGCAACATGGGCACCCAAGTTATTGCAGGCAATACCGAGAAGTTAAATAGGCAACAGCAAAGCGTCCTAAAAGTAAAAAACGCAATGGAGCTTCTGAGTTAGTTGGGTGGCTGGCGAATGCCAGACAGTGGGCAAGTATTTCGCAAGCATTTCATAAATGAAATGACAAAATTTGAGAATTTGGGACTGGCGTTATTGACGAGGACGCAGTAAAAAAAGGTATTGAATAAAATGATTAATTAAAGGCATCAGAGTACGTATATACATAATTGCATGTTTATGACAAAAAAAGGAAAGTAGTAAGGAAAGTGGTATGCTGGCATTATATGCGTGTCGCATATGCGTGACAGTGAGGTGAAATGCGGAAATCGTGAGGTGAAACATCATCACAACAAAAGGAAAGTAATTGTTTACGTAAAGAATTGTTTGATTTGTCAAACAATTTTATCTCGGTCTAAAAAGCTGCGGGAAGTGGATAAAATGAATGATAGCTCGTATGGATGGGGGAAGGGCTTCTATTAATGGGTTATAAGTAGTGGTGATGGTGCTCGCTGTCACCATCCCCATCAGCACGCAGATGAGCAAAGTTGTGATGCAACTAGATGCTGAATGAGTGCGTCGGCTGTGGAGACATCATTTGCTTCTTGTCTGCATGCTTTGCACGTGCAGTGTACCAGTAGTGACCAGGCAGCTGGTTTTCAAATGGTGAGACAACTGATTCAATCAAGTGCTTAGGTCACATCCCAAGCTAAGTTGTGCGATCACGACTGCCAGCAAGACGCGTTTTACAGTTCCACTTCTCTTCGTCTACTCCTCATTGGTCCCCTTTGTTTGGGTCGCCGGCCTTTATCCTATCCTTTTATTTATCACCTGGTCCATGCTGGACTCTGTGGTCACGATGCTGAGGAAAGATGGGTGCTTTAATGCCAATGGCACGCAAATCGCCAAAGAAACAGAGGCATCAGTTACAATGCAGATCAGACAGTTGATCATTAGCACGAAGAAGAGGAGAAAAAGAACTCGACAGGAACGTCTAATACAAAGTTTACCAGATTCCAGCAGATACTCAATTTCTTTGCCCTGCCTAGAGGTTTCTGTCTGCTCGATTCTGCCTCTGGTGTTCGTCTGACTGAAAGACGCCTTGACTGTATACTGACGACTAGTGAATTGACTGTTTTCCAACTTGTCTGGATACCGTGCATGGTTTGATATAACCGCAGACTACTCATACGCATTGGTAAGGTCACATCCTGTCTGATTCTTTATTCAAAAGACGTGTGAAAGCAGAAGTGACTTCGTGAATTAAGTCGACTTCCTTAAGGCCGAGGCAAAATTTAGCAAAAGGAGTAGGAGAAGCAGGCTTCAGATTACAAATTGCCTTGTACGTTCCATTGGTAGAGCGATTTCGCTTGGTTATGGTAATGCTTCAATCGAGATAGTTAAAAAACTTGCCTAGGCAGTAAAAATTCATCTATTTCAAATTGATTTTCCTGATTTGTAGACAAAGCTATTACTAATCAGAATTTTTAAAACAATCTATTCCTTAAAAATTGTTTTAAGTTAGATTCTGACAAGCATGATGCAGTTGGTAAGAGAGGTGCTTGGTTTAGATGCATGACACTTGAATTTTGGATGAAGACGGTGCCTTGATCCCCGGGTTTCCTACAACCATGAATTAAAAATAGACAGATACACCGGTTTTACCTTTTGTGCTCCAACATTTACATTTCATGAAGGGAACTGATATGCTGCTTGTAATCGGTAATTGGATTGTCACCACTTCCACCACAGCACCGAATTTTGTGTTCCTTAATAAGCACAAGTTTTGTCCTCCTTTATTTGTAAAATGAAGCATTATCTTATCCAATTTAGTGTTGCTGATCAGTTTCGTGCAGTAAACCGCGGTAAAAGCTGCGGCAGTATACTCTGGACCCCTTTGAATGCAATTCATGCCATCTACATCTTCTGGCAGATTTGATTTCTTTGAGGTACCACCGAGTAAGTTTACTTACTCAATTCATTTGAATGGCTGCTTAAATGATTACTTGCTTCTTCAGTAGACGATACCCGATCATGCAAACGCATGAAATATTTCATCAGCACAACGTAGTCAATTAACCGTACTATCCCCCCTGGTAACATTTGTTAACTTGCTTAAAACGTTTAAATGGTCACAGTACTGCTAAAATATGAGTGCTTTTACGGAAAATTGTTTTATTGGTTTCCACAACTTTTGGCACAGCAGTAAAGCTGTAAAACCCAGCTGTAAGCATTGATTTGGTGGCTAAGGAGTAAAATGTCATTTACAAGTGGTTCAAAATCCTGGTTCTGCTGGCGTATCATTTAGAGCTGGCCCTTATGCGAGAAAATAACTTTCTCTGCCTTCTGTATTTGAAACAGCTCGAAATTGAAATGGGCGGATTGGTATTTTCTTTCATTTATGTCAAATTTGGTGATTATAGGAAACTAAAAAGCCAGTGTGTCACGATTCCTCAGTTGATGTCCATATGAGCAGGACAAGCTAGCCTGCTTTTTGACAAGCTAACGTCTAGGAGACAAAAATACTTGCCATCCCACTTTCCTTATTTTATTCACCGCGAAACCTCCAGAGGGCCAATTTTTCTCTGTTTGTGAAAGCCGCACTGCAGACGTAATCACTTACCACCCTTCGCTCAATTATTGGAGGCCGAAAATCTGAGTTTGAGATATATCGCCTCCTCAAGAGGCCAATTCCACAGATCAAGCCGTAAATTCATGGCATGCACCGCATAACCTCGATTTCAACTCTAGGATGAGAGAAGGGGAGGAAGTGGAGATGAGACATACTACTTCACTTACCACATTCCATAATGATGACTTTCTAGTGCTTGTCGCTACATGCCTCATTGTTGACAAACACCATGAGTACATGTATAGTAGTCGAAAGAGAAATGAAGACAGCTCGTACTTGATTTTTTGACCTAGAGACGCTAATGGATTTCAATTGTGTTAATTTCAGTACTGGAAAACTCAAAGATGCTTTTTGCAAAGTACCACGCATACAATCAAACCCCACATGTGTTCATTTAACTTCATCATGTCCACATGCATACCTAGAGGGATGATGAAGTTAATGTTTTGTGTACTTCTGACCACTTGCATAGGAATATATTTTAGCAAAGGTTGGTAATGGAGAAGGAGCTTATTACTCGAAGCCAATTTTCGTTCACCAAATGGATCATCCGAGATGGCTTACATAGGAGCATAATCAAGTGACAAGTTAACCGCAGCTTTTTACATCACATTTCCGAAATTCCTCACTCACCAATGGATGGTTTTTGTATTGAGATTGACTAGTGTCTCGTACACCAACGCATTTATAGCCGATGATAAAAGATCTTAGCCAGAAGCATAACACGTCGCTACTCGTTTTGCCTGTAGGTGACCTTCAACATTCAAAAGTTCATTATTTGATTCACTTTGAGTCACATGTCCGTTGTCAGTTTGGTTGTCAGTGGTTGAGCACAGTGGCGGAGGAGGTCACATCGGAAGAGAAGAATTCACACCCAACCAGCACAAGGCACAGCCTTGCTGATGCAGTTAGCACTGAGACATCGCTCACTCTTGGCTCTGGCCTTCCACCTCCTCCTCCTCCTCCTCCTCCTCCTCCTCCGAAGAAGAAGAAGAAGAAGAAGAAGAAGCCCACTCAAGAAGAGAGTTCAGATATAACTGCCTTTTATCTGTAGCAACCCTTTTTTGCTTGAAGCAGACTGCCACCTGTGCGGGCGAATGCAGCTTTAAACTAACCTTAACTTAGAGAAAAGTGACATGATTAACATTTAAGGATAGATTTGGAAATGCTGAACAAACTTGTCGGTGCCATTTACTGACGACGGCAACAAACGTTCCCCTTGACCGGTCAGAGCATGTTGCAATGCAAATGCACCAGTTGGATTTAGCTGATTAAATACAAAGTTACAATACTTAAGGTCCGACCACGATAACGTTGCTCCAGTTTTGGTGCAGTTTCGTAACAGTTTATTTCAATAACTGGCTGCAGCTTTGTGGTCCTATGTGGCGGGTGCAAAGGATAACATGGAAGCATTGTGGGGACTAGATGGACGCCAATCCGTCTGTGCGACACCACTCTTTTCATCTTCTGCTATTAAGTGGTAGAGTTTGTTGCCTCTACAAGTCGCGCTCTGCTTCGTTTCAGGGTTGTAGAAGCTTGGCACACTACTTCCTTTACAGCGTTAGAAGACGTTTTGATGCTAGTATGATACTAATACTCAAAAAGTGATTCCAGCCTGTCGATTACATTGATTAGCAGTGAGAAGTAAGTGCAGCCTAATCAGTTGTTCAAAAATATGCTCAAATTACGGAGTCTTAATGAGTGTTGTGCAGTTATATGACTCATTTAAAATGGCTTCATGAGTAGGTTTGGAGGCAGTTTTTGGATTTTCTTGGCCATGTACCTTCGAACGCTCTGATAATCAGACAGACAGGCAAATATCCTCTATCAGGTGAGAGTGCTCATCAGAATGGTGGCATTAATTAAAAGTTTAAAATACATGATTAAACTGATCCATAATTTGGCCACGAATTCGTTGCTAAGGCAGCGTTTATTTGTGGAAAGACTATTTACGCCCCAAGGCATCCTTCTGTTAGGCCTTCCATCATTTAAAGTGGAAGAGCGAAATAAAATGACCCGAATGTGAGTTCAATAATGCCGTTCCCAAAAGTGGTGTTTGTTTTCCACAAAGAATTGTATTCTCTTCAAAATGGCAAATTCTTCTCTTTTAAATGGCATTAATGTAGGGTATTAGCAAATGTAAGAAGTCATGCTATTTTTTGCACCTTTTCAATTTAAAGATAAGATTGCCAGCAAAGGTTCGGCTGAATAAAATGTGACTTACTAAAAAAGTTATGCAGAGGCTACTCTTGATTCGCTCTGCCTGACTCACTTACAATTTGGAATGCCCATGGTCTTGGAATATAATCCGAAGAGGTTTAATGTAGGGTAATGAAGTGCCAGTTTTTAACATCTAGGTCATAAATGTTCAGAAAATAGGTTCCAGTTGCACTTTGTTTGAAGCAAACGTGAATTGCAGCACCGTGAGACACTAAAATGAAGGATCAGATAAAAGCAAAACCATCCATCGTAAGCCGTAATCCGCTCCTTGATGACTATGGACTTGTTAATTAATTACGAATCTATTTAAAAGCATCGAATGCATTAAGAAGCACGATTATTACAAAATGTTTTTGAATTTAAGCAACCAGAATGAATGATTCTTGAGTATTCACATGGAAGGTATCCTATGACAAATGGACGCACAAATTGGGCTGCAGTGGCTGCGATGCACAAAGCTACATGACCGAAACGTGAAGATGGTTGTTTATAATGGGTACGTGTACGCCCATTAGCATTGTAAGGCTAACCAAAATTGTGGGGTTGAGAAGAGGATGATCTTCTTACATATACGTGCATCCCGGTTTCATGAACTTAAATTGGCCCACATACATTTTAAAGGCACAAACGCCGACTGTTTTTGCAAAATGAATGCAATTTCTTGAGTCCTTTTCAAAGTTGGATCATATTAATGGGTGGTATCATAATTTGGTCATTTAGCATGACCCACTTCCGGTTCGCATGTTAGGGACCAGTTCTATCGTCACTGATAGCAACGCCAACTGGAGACGCTGGTGGCGTAATTGTGAAAGAGGGTGTGCTTACTAATAGCCTTAATTACAAGAGCAGTGTTTTTACTTTCAAAGGCGACCATAGGGCTGCTAGTGACAGGCTAGGTGTAGCGATCATTCACATAAATAGCGCAGCGCAAGTAAACTTCGGTATAAATAAACATGCCTATTTGCGAGTCCACCTTCTGTAGTTGGTGTAGACTATCCTAGAATATATCCAAAACACCGTTAGATTATTCCGCAACGAAGCTATCTGAGTGTTCGTCAAACAGTAATGTGTCAGAGCGAAAATCGAAGCTGGTGGTTGCTTCAAAAGCAAACATTGGAACTAAGCCTATGTTTTTGTTCTTCCCTTGTCAAAACTCACAATATTGTTTAATTTTGCTTGTGTTTTTAGCTCTTTGCCATTCTCAGGCCGCGACATTTGTGTGCCAATTAATTCCCTGTGGAGTGGAGTGCAGCCTGATTGCGGGTGTTATGTTCCACAAGATGTTTCAACTCATCGGTTACGTACAACACAGAGCGCATAGCCCAAGCAATGCAAGCAATCGCGAATCCGACAACGCAGAGACCTGTGTTATAACACAACTATAATCTTGGTGGGTTTGTCTTCTGCCAAGAAAAAGATTAGAAAAATGGCTTAATCTGCTCGCTAGTCTCAGTTACGACCACGTTTAGGAATCATGAATCTGCTTCATATCCTACTTGTCATCAGAGTGTTCTGTTTCAAGTTCAAGATTTTGTGAGACCCATTTCACTATGCGGGCTGTCAATATCTTTGGATTGAATCACGCAGAGAATTACGAAATCTTTCAGTCATACTATACAGACCTCGCATTGAAGATAATAAACCACCTCTCCTTGCCTCCCATTATCTTCTCTCGCTTTCACTTCACCGTGGATTTGGCAGATATTTGGATCAATGCCTACCGCTTTCATCAGCGTCACATCGAGGTCTAGACTATATCCCTCCCACCTAGTCCCGGTGGAACCACCACCACCACCACAACTTGTAATACTTTGTATGCCTCGGGACCCTGCACCATCAGCAATATCACATTCCTTTGTACACAGCAAATCAGACTAAACTACCACCACTACCCCTTTTTCCCAATTTCACGAGTGTGTTTTTTCTTGGTAAGCATATTAGCCTGGTGATCCACACAATCATGACCCACCTGCAGCTTTGAAGTTGAATTAACCCGTTGGCTTGCTTGTCATCTGCCTTGAAATTAGTGCAGCATGGGAGGTATCATAAGGTTATTTGTCAAACACACGGCTACGCAAATTACCTTGAATTGAGTGAGAGGTGGATAGGATTGGCTGATGTCGCACACAGCATGCTACTTTGGGGAAAAAATTGAACAATTTACGAGGTAAGCATTTAGGACTTAACTTAAGTCCGATATCCCGCAGTTCAGCAAGCTCAGTAACGATTATTTTGCAGAGCTTGCCAGCTAAATAGAGTTTTATGCACCATTCAAAATTATAGAGCATTAATAGGAAGTGCGAAAGGTGGGACCACTTCTTATCATGTTACCGCTATGGCGGTAACACAAAAACTAGTAGCTGCATCAACAGGAATAGCACATAAATGAGTGTAATCTTGACAACATGTAAAGATACATAAAAAGCTCGATCAAGTGGCTGAAGTTCCTCAAAGAAATGAATGTCGAAATGTGAGGTATGCAAGGAGCACGCGTCTATGTGTGCTACTTCGATTTAAGCCTGAGGTTGACGATGGTACCTAGAGTGCCAGAGGCGGAGGGGATAGACCACTCTCGCAGTATGTTTCACCTAGAGCGAAAATCGCAAATGGCGCTATGATCTACTTAACTCGTCTATTCCCTTACGTCAAAGATTAATTTGATGGCCATGATGATTTTAAAATTTATTTATCTGGATTTTTGGCTTTTAAAATAATTAACTTGAATGAGTGTCACACTCCTCCTAAATGCAATTGACCTGAACGAAGTCAAATCATTCAGGCAGAATGCATGCAACGCAGCTCAGCAGTAAAGGAGCATAAAAGCGATGCCATGCTTAGGCGATCCATCGTTTGGAACCACTACTCCCATTATGCAGACTGGCGAAATCGCACCTTCACAAGGGGCCCACCCACCCCTGTTGTGAATCCGCCAGGCCCTAGTCCTCATACAGTTCTAGGAATATGAACCCGTTTCTGGATTCGCCATGCAGTGACTGCCAAGCAGCTTTTCCGTGGTGCCGGTATTCAGCCCCAACATTTTACCATAACTAAGATGCTGAAGGAAGGCAAGGCGTGGTAGGGTAGAGTTGTGATGGTCATTCTTGTAGTGGCAGAAGAAAACCGAGTTTAAAATGGATCTTTTTTTCCAGCTGAGGAACATATCTGATGAAACAAGGATGATGCATACCTTGCTGCGATTCACCCAATCGTGGGTACTCTTAACAAGCTTGCACATAACTTAGCCTCTCCCTGATACCCTTCTAGTGATATTGGGCACAGGAGTTTCGGGTCTAGTCAATCATCGTCGAACTCAATTCCGAACTTTCATTGTTTGGAGCTAAGTCGAACATAAATCCTCGCGCTGCTGCTGTTCTTTACCGCAACTTCATTACATTAGCGCCAATGGCTCAAATAAGTGACTACTTTCTATGGGGAAAAAGGCGCTGAACTCAGCGGGAGAAGATTCATTACTGAACATTTTTGTCTTAGCAGTAGGAAACCAAGTTGAGAAAATAGACTTTCCCTGCTGGGGCGCATATTTGATGTTTGACTTCGAAAAACAGAGACGATGCATGAATCGCTGCAATTTACGCAATTGTGAGTACTCTCATAAACCTTACACATAAGTTGGCCTCTCCCTAATACGCTTTTGGCGATATTGGACATAGGGGTTTTTGTCCACAGACGTTGTCCCCAACGTCTTAGCGCGCAGTCATCATCGGTGGTGGTGCATAATGCTTCGTCACCACCGTCAACTTTTGGCGGCGTAGCGAGCCATCTGTCTACCTGCAGGCTGTCTCAAATGTCCACCCATACCCGGCGAGTTTGCGCAGTGCTTACTTTCTTACCATCTGCCTATCTTTGTGCGTCTCCTCTAGCGTTCACTGTGATCACCTCCTTGTTTTGCGTGCGGCGACAACCGCATCAGCAATTGCAATGCATCATCCTTCTAATCGCGACCCAATTCTGCGCGAAGACTGCTTCAAGGAGTAAACAAATAGGTATAGGACTGACCACCTTCGTGTTTATTACACGTTTGCATCGCGACTACTTTGTTATGCCTTGTACGTGATTATCTGATGTCTGGAATAATTGGAAACCTGCACTTGGAGAAGTAGAGGTAATGGGTCATGGAGGATGGACGCGAGAAAGCGTTCTGCTTGCTTCATTTCTTCTGCTCCCTTTGTTGCCTACCCCCTCGCCCTTCCCATTTTCCTGCAGCTTGATTCGCCACTATGCAGCACAAAGCACCACTGGTTCATTTTTAACTTAATTCATAGCCGCAGAAACAAACGGCTCCTAAAACTAACTTGATACCTTCTTTTAACAAACAAAAGGAATTATAAAATAATTGAATAACTCACACGTTTGGGCTGCTCAGTTGCTTTAGCACTGCTTTAAGCGCATTAGTGAAGTTCATATGCCGTTGTCCCAGACATTGGATAGGGGGTACCATCGACTATCGCTGGACCCAGGTCTAGCCACGGCCATTCCTCGTGCCCAGCCCCCTTCGCCTCCCGCGCATTAGTCCCCATATCGATTGGCGTCGTGACAGTCGCTTGTGGCGAATGAGTCATCCCCTCACCATTACGACAGGCGGTGAGTGGCCGTGTGGCGTTCGCCGAAAACGAGGAGTGTCACTTGAAACTTATTTCGAGACGAGACGCAAGTCCTTTCCACCTCACCGACAGCAGGAATATATTAAGGCTTCACGCAAAACGTTGGGGACGGGCAAGTGATAAACCTGTTACCTTTCGACTTGTCCATTTTTCTGTGAATTCACTCACATGGTATTTAGTTTGTACTTGCTCAGTATCCGTCTCTATTTCCTTGGCCCTACATGCATTTACTTCTTTTCTGTTTATTTCTCATCCTCAACCTCCTCTCTGCCGCCCAATTTGTGTGAGTAGGCATACGCTCAACATTGGAGTGGAAAGGTCTGGTGACAAAAGATTAATTAATGGAGCAGTGGGCACTAGATGCCTCAGGGGAACTGGGAAAAGTACTTGAAATGATGGGAACGAATTAATTAAGTTAATTGAATTGCAAGGTAGGAAGATGGATGGTTTGTTTGTTTCTGCAATAATGGGGCTTATAGAAACCGAAGGAATTGAAGTAGATACATAGAGGGTCAGATCTTGGAGTGACAGAGGTAGATAACTGGAGGGATACGAGGCGGATCGGTCGTAAAACCAGATTCGCTAGTAGTGGGAGCTGGTGGTGGTAAACGTGGAGGCAAAGTGCGCAGTGGATTCGGATCATGGAAGATGGAGGCCAGGGGACTGCAAAGGAACTGAGGTGGCCACTTAGAGGATCCACGTTCTGGACTAAAATGGATTGTGTTTGGGGAAGGAACTAAGAAATAAGCAGAGTAGAAGGTTATGGCGAGACAGGATGTGGAGCAGTAAAATCAAGAAATCTGATTTGACCAGGGGCAGTTTTGTAAAGAATTAGGTTCTAGGGTGACAGAAAATGGAATTACCGAGAGGGATCTTATAGCAGACTGGTGGATGTGCATTTTTGGGCAGCAGGAATTAGAAAAGCAGAAGTAGAGAGTGATCGGTAGCGAATTGCGTCCATATGGAATAATAGCCAGGAAATATCATCCGAACTGGAGTGAAAAGTACAGGCTAAGGCTTTCGGCTTGCGAAAAAGGGAAATCTGAGCAGAAACTGAGACAGACGAGCCGAGAAAATGGCCTTAAATTTATGCAAACTACAACTTGGAAAGGCACTGTGCTTCATACAGAAATGAGTTCTAAAATAAAGGGAATCAGATGGTTAGATGAATGCAAATATGCAGAGGATTTAGATACTTGGTGGAACCGGGGCAGATATGCAGGCAATGAGACTTTGGCGTAAGGAGCACCAGTAATTTGGGAGGAATGGTGCGGATGAATGGGTATTTGGTATGAGATTAATGGGTCTTGGAGACTAGGAGAAGTTTGAGTAGAAACGTGGAAGCAGTTTTCTGGAGTGATTAGACCTACATACCGGAGAGATCATAAAACAGGTAGGCGTGGCAAAGCGTTTGTGCAATGAAGGAAGCCAGTTATTATAGAAGAGACGAGGTGGCTAAGGTGACTGAAGTCGTGGGGGCAGACAGCTAGATGGCTTCGACTTGCAAGGTTATCGAGGTTAGAAGATTCCGGGCGCTAAGTGCTTTATTGATTTTCCGTATCAGCCATCACTGGCTGTGTTCATTTGCTTTTTTCCCATTTTGTCAAGAAATATTTTGGAAAGGCAGCATTCGCATTGGAAGGAAGGAGTGTCATTACGGTTTTGGCGTGCCATGCATTCGCCTCATTATTTGCACTTAGAGTGATTTCGATTTCAAACGGCATTGAAATGTCTGACGCTCGGAGAAGCGAAACCCGCAGCCTTGTTGCAGTGGTTACGGGTGCGTCCTCACTTTTGCTAGTGCCAATACTTAAGTAAGACCTTGTATTTATAATGAGAAACGGGGATGTTTTATATCGTATCTATCCCTCCCATCCACCCTGAAACGTAGAAAGCAGAAATAGTTGCATAGGCTAGGTTGTCTTATTTTGCAAGAAGGTGACGCGAAACGTATTTTTCATTGCAAGTTTTACACCTGTCTGCTGAAGCTTTCGCCTAACTGCCAACATTACAACTAATGGCATATTGTATGGCGATTGAGTCTTAGACTTTGCAACTAAGTAGGTAAACCATTTCTGCTTTTGACAGGCTTTGATTTTTACTGGAGGCTTTTGTGCTTTATTTTACTAGACCAATGAATGAAGTATGAGACATGCTGTCTACTTTCATAAGGCGGCTACTAGCGAAGTGGTGGGGCTTTGTTGTTTACCATGTGTTTGGACTCTCCAGCCATTCGCAGCATACTCTTAATCCATGTACCAGACAACTGTGATAATGCGCGCGGATGGCGGAGGCATCAAATCTGAGCCCGTTGACAATAATTAAGCACAGTTTGTCAATGAAACGTGTTTATGAGCCAACACGTCATATGCGGATGTAAACGTCCCCTTGGTGGCCATTAAACTCTAAATGCCACTGTGAATTCTTGTCATTTTGGTTCTCCATTCTACTGAATAACTTTTTATGCAAAGGATTAATCCAACACTTCCTCTTGAATGCAAAATTTTTCGATTTTAAAAAGCCGACTTAAAGTTGCATTCAAGTGCTGCAGTTATACTGCCCGATCACTTCGTCTAGGTTGGATTTTACATGGCTAGGTGTAGAAAGGAGCTAATTTGAAAAAAAATCAATGCATTTCTCACATTTTGTAAAGTTCTTCAATTTCGTCATTTGTTAACTTAATTTTTCACTTTCACAAATAAAGCCAAATGGAATACTTTTCACTACGGCGCTATCGTTCCTTTGCTGCAGTTTCTTACTTGTGGTTGCACGTTGCAAACAGGCGACGTCTTTATTTAGAAGGAAACACGTTGCTCGCGGGTGGGAAGAGTTATCACTAATTACTCTTGACTCAACGGCAGAAAGCCAAGTTTATGAAGTGACTTTTCCTTATGGGGCGTTTTTTATTATTAATTCCTTAAATGAGAATAAAACATGCCTTGATGCTTTTACGCAGCTGTAGCTGCTCTCAACCACAATGTCCAATAAATTGGTCTGTCCGGGTACCTTTTCGATGATGTTGAAAATTGGATTGCATGCCTAATTCGATTGTCTCCAACGTCGTCGCAAGCAACTACCTTCGGAGGTAGACGGAATACTCGACGTATTCCGCCACTGTGGGGGGAGATATGCGCCTGCTTTGGGTCCGCGTGCATCTGCCTGCCAGGTGCCTGACGCGAAGGCCCTTCATACCCGGTGGGTTTAAACAATCTATTCCTTTCTTCTGACTGTGCTTCTGCTTCAGCGTTCACTCTGGCCACCCCTCTGCTTTGCTTGCAATAGGTCTTCCTGCAGCTTGCAGTTGATTGCAAGACAAAATCAAAGATGATGTGACACATTCGCAACTTTGAACGCTGTCTGGTGACTGCGTTGCATTCTGTGGAGACAGTGCTGGGGTAGGATAGATCTAGAGTTTACCAACGATCAAACATCGCTCTGACTATTGAGTGATTTTAGCAGAAATATTTATCCGAAGGTAGCCTAGAGAATAAAAGCATTGTGTTTGCAGACCTCAGGAGATTCCTTAGGATTTCCTTAGCTATCATTTTAGCAGTGCAGTTGTGCTGAACTTCACATTGAGTTTTTGTCACTGCCGTTGCTTCTGCAGTGAGCCCTCACGGATCTAGCCATTTAATTTGAATACTTAGCTTATGCTCAACTCAGAGTTAATTAGCGATCAACGAAGTGAGGATGGCAGCTGCCCTGCGCAGAGTTAATCCCATCTGAACTGTCAATACATGTGACTTAAGTAAAGTGCGCAGTTTATGGAAGCTACATTGGCCTATTATTTTGTTCGCATTCTTTTTTGGTTTTCTCGTCCCACTTTTTTACCGCATAATTGTCTATCTGGTTCCCGTCTGTCTACCACGAAAACACTAGTTAATGCGAGTTCAATCGTCCCTTTGCTGCAAGTTCGTCCAAATTCAACCATCCACTACATATTGTTCTCTATGATGATAGGTGATACTTTTCCATCGCATCAACAAGACATCTGCGTCCAAAGCCAGGCGTAATTTTGTGAGTTCCAATGAAATCGGTTAACCTGTCTCCCACGGGTTTCCATGCCGCAAAACATTCATTGCAAAACAATTGTTTCTTGTTGTAGCATCGAGAATAAAACAGAGATGCCAGAAGCAGCGCGGTTTTTAATAGGCTTTAAATTGTGAATCTCTGTGATTAGATTCGTTACCTTATGCTCTTACTGCCTGCTTGTTGGTTACTGTATCCCATTTTAGCACCCACATTTTGCACAGCTTTTCCTTACCAAGTGCTTTTTTATTCTCGTATAGTCGTAAATTTAAATAATTGCTTGGATGATACTAAATGTTGGGTGAAAGTATAATCCGATCCTGGCAGGCATCCATTAAGCAGCATTGCATGTGACTGAAGTTCGAAAGTATACTTATTGTTGCCTGGATCGGTAAAAATTCACGGAAAATTTAGAACGAGATGATTAGACAATTTCGATGCTCCCCCGTCTCCTGCTTGATTTTTAATTTGCACATTCAAAATCACGACTGCTTGCGATCCATGTATGTTCTCATTTCCAAACTTCACAGATATCTTTTTAATTGCACCTTTAATGCTGCTTTTATCCGCATCCTATTGGAAACCTTTGCTGTCAAGGAATTTAGGAAAATAGGCCACCAATCGCAAGTTGTATAGTTTGGCATCATTGTCGAACAGGTGTTTCGAAAAGGAGTACTTTTGCGAATCGTAAATGCAATGGGGCTGATAATGTTAAGCTCGGGTAAAATCCCATCTTCTTCTTACTCACCTCGTTGTAACAGACAGGGAATGATTTGGACTGTTTTCAACAGCCTGTGTAACCAGGTGTTTCTTTAGGACTACAGAAAATAAAACAAAGAGACCCTACTGGTTTTAGTAAAAATGAAGCTATCAGCACTAAGTAAATAAGGGCACAGTGGATAACATTATGTGGAAATCCTGGAGCGAAATTCCTTCATTCATGCACCCGCTTGCCTGTGAGTAAGTTAAGGTAAAACGAGCCATCTGTCTACACCTAATGTATCCAAAAGCGGGGTAATAGTTTCCTTCTAGTGTCTGTTTTCTGCGCCGTCACAGGGCAAGGTGACTGCTGTGAAGTCTGTGGCGGTAAAAAGACTATCTCTAAATGCAGCCTTACACACAAAGACTGTAATTCGGGATGGCGTATTGGCGAAGGTGCTGAAGGGAAAATTCCACCTTGAGACAATTTATGGGTCGCAATGAATGCCACCTTGACTGCAACACCTTCATTGGGTTCTTCCCAGCCACAATAGCGTGACGCAATGCCCAAAGACTCGATATAGCTTGATTCGCCTTTGCATGGCATCGAATAGTCTGCTGTAGCACATTTTAGCTTAGCTTTGCCGAGCCTGACGCCACCAACATATGTTTCTACGCCTTTCACTGGGAAGGACATTCCTTGTTGTTAAAGTGGACGTACAGCATCAAAGCCCCAATGCCACAGAAGGTTGAGCAGAAGTGGCTGGATGAATCCATACGGGCTTGACCCTACTACTCATGACCAGTGGACAGAAGTGGATGCGCTCGCAGTTCAATTTAGAGTAAATCAGCACACAATGCACCAATCGCCTATCAAGTCACAAAAGCAATGACACCATAGGAAGCAGTGTTGCAGTTTCCACATCTGTAGCTCCATGTCCAGTGGTGACTGCCTTCTACCAAAAGATTAATCAAATCGCAACGATGAATGAAGAAAAACATTTTATAGCACAAACAGTATCCAGTTGAGGTGCTGCAGCTAACTTCGTCAACTATCAGACCCATCGAAGTTACTTTAAAATGAGTGGATATCTTTCCGATACAAATCCTTCTTTGGATTATGCCAGACAAATAAACCAAGTAAACGAACAAATACAAGCAAAATTATAATGTAATTAGCATTTACAAGCAAATCTCAAAATCTCAAAATGTTAGCACTGCCTCTGTGGCCTCAACACTAACCTAGGTCAACCATCGATTATTAGCAACCTTTGTTTGCGATTAATTCCATAATCAGGAGATGAGGAATAACCGCTCGGGCAAGAGTTGGTTGCAAGAATGTTTAGCGGAAATAGCCGCTTGAATAAAAACTTTCATAACGTCAAAATGCGCACTTTTTGGGATTGAATGTCCCCTCAGCCAAAAGAGGTGATACAAGTGCAGATGTTAAGGCAAATGGTTGTCATAAACAGCAGCACGCGATTGTTGCGTTTGCGTCCAAAGTAGTTGTTGCTTTCAGATACAGTTCTCGTGCTCCTGCTTAAATTGATTTTCATAAAGCGTTGGTTGATGTATCCATGCTATGACATTTCCCACCAGTTTTAGCCGGTTGTTGCATTGCCGAAGTAACAGTAATATGGTCCGCTTTTAGAGCTGCTGCAAATGGTAAGAGTCGGTTTGCATTTATTATAGGATATTTGATAGGAGGCTTGGATTATAAGCTCAAGCGTTTTCGAAGTTGTCTTTTAGATTCATTTTTGAATAAATCAACAAGTAAACACTATTGGTGGAAATGGACCGACTTAGGTCGGATTTTGACGCGATAGATGGATAAACTTAACGGGTAAATGCTAACAGGCCAATAGTTCCGTGCTGTACATGCTTGTTCAAATACATCTTTTGGGCGAAAAACGGCAGAAAATGCAAACCTTATGTTGAATGGAGCACCTTCACTATGCCATTGAATATTTCATGGTCTCGCTCATTGAATTGCTAAATTGGCATAATATACCAGAGTGGATTTCTCCAATTAGTGCCATATGGTGTCAATTAGTGCATGGACATTAATTTGAGCACCTCCCAATGTACTCAAGGGCTCTAGCAGTCAGGGCCACTGGCGTCACACACATCATCCATTGCCTTTCAGTTTGCGCCTTTAAGTGACTGCGTTCACGAATTCCGAAATGCGACTATTTTCGACCTCTCTTATAATGGAAAATAGGCAAATGGAGGGACGTTTGCTTAGCAAATGAGCGTATCTTTCGTCAAAACAAAATTAATACCTTCTGGCAGTCCTGTCATTATTTGTAGAAATAACGCTGCCGTTTCTTCAAAGTCTGCAAACAGTGGATCCATAAGCGGTGGTTATGGAAAAAAATTCAGATTCTTAAATACCTATGAGACTGCAGTGATTATGAAAACCAACTACGAACCCCCCCCCTCCACAATTCGCCTATTATTTGCAATCCTACATTCGTATTGCTTAATTCTTCTCAGTAGCAAGTATCTTGTGAATGAAATTAATGAGGCTGGGGAAGGAAGGGAATTCACTGGCACTTTTAATTTTGTCATCGGTTTGCCTTCCCACATGACATTTACTGTGATCACTTGATTGCTTGGTGTTTCATTGATTCGAATTCTAACAAAAATGAAGCCAATTGCAACGGTCACAGCATGGAGCAAAGCACGGCTGTCCTAGTACCACCGAAAGGCTGAAAAAATTTAGTGGGGCCAGCACATGAAAGACGGAATGAGAAATTGCAAAACAATCACCTTCGAAATGGACACATGCCTTTTATATAAAACACTTAGTTAAGTCAGACGTACACACACGTCCGAAGACTAAGGTAGAATAAGCAACAGCAGTAGGTGCTCATGGCCATTGCGAGAGGATAGATGAGCTCGACATGCTCCGCTTGAATGAACCCCACGCACAAATTTGTGTCTGTGCTACAACATGGTGACGCCGATAGGATAGCTGCAGCCCTAACGCCAGCATTATTCATAATGTTCAAATATTATATAACAATTGCATGGCCACATTTTCTGCCGGGCAATCAACCATCGAAATCACTACCTGTCAGAAAGCAACTAATGCATCTATCCCACACCGTGTGCACATGACGACCCCAACCAATTTTAGCAACCCGACAATACGCTTATCGCAATCGCTTCGTGTGCATTGGAAAACATGAAGCAACCGAATCATTTTTCAAGCAACCGCGTGGAGGCTTAACAATGATTTCACAATCTCAGATTCCCTAAAAGCCCAAAAAATTGCAGTCAAATACAGCTACCACAGAATCTAAACTACGAAAACATTTCATTTATCTGAATTTGATCGACTTTAGCAGTCGACAATCTCTCGCACAACATCCAGCTTACCAGTTTTGTCGTCCACAGAGTCCAATAGCAAGACCCAAAAACGCACGCAGATCGACATCAGTAGCATCAAACCTGATTGAAACTTAGGCGCTACCGCTTATTCTACAAAATACTACTGATACAGCTTCATAAACAGCACTCTAAATGCTAATCTTTCCAGTAACTGCGGACCAATTCACCGTAGACCATAACTTCTGGCATTTCACTAGACCATTTAAAAGTGCCAACAGGTAGCAACACTTGTACTTTGAATAGGGACCAATCTGACGTCATCTACCGAGTGACGCACCTCAACTATTACTATTCTGTTGTCCTTAAGTGGTATACACCAGTTGTTTTGCAACTTATGTAAGCTGCATCCTGGTCTGCGACCTCAAGTACCTTGAGAACTGTGCCATGTTTTCTGTTTGGACCACTTGTTTTACATCAATACTTAAAGAATTTGGGCCACAATTTCTAAGCAGTGGCTAATGATGTTTAGCCTATCTTCTTGTTTTGTAATACACATAGTGAAACAAAAATAATCACAATTGTTGGCGCGTTACAATAGTCATCGAACCCTATGAGGAACTTGGTCTTATGCCATCAAGACAGAACAGTCCAGAATCGATGCCCTGCATTTGCAATACGCGAAAGGCAATGCACTAGGGGCGCGTCGAACTAGACCTCAGTGTAAGAAGTTTTTAAGCGTTTTCAAAGCTAACATTTCATGCTGTTGCGCCAACCAATAATATTGCTTGTAAAAGTAGTCACACGTAGTTTGGACCAAATCGTTTCTCAAAGCAATATTTTTCTACTGGAAAATCAGGAGAATAGATGTTTGAATCGACAGGGTAGCGTGGGATGGGATGTTACTTGCAAGTTTGGTGTAGAACATGTGGACGAGCGATGAGTTTTTGAGCTAATTACACAAAGGCTGAGGCTTTGCTTGTGTAATGGATCATTTCAAACCAAAGGAAAAACGGTCAATTTGTGCGATTTCGAATCAGCCAAGCTTTGTTTAATTTGGCTACTCATTGATAAGTAGATAAAATTTAAAAGTGCATACAGCGTAGTCGATATATTTACTTGTGATCTGCAGAACAAAACCGAACGCTTTGCTTTGAATGTGTGAAAGCTGTCGCAATGCACCACGAAGTAATGGAAATAAAGCATTCTTTTTTTCTGGAGTGTACCTTTATCTTTTCTGCATTACCGTTTGCACCATCATTTTGCCTGCCAAGCTCCATTCAAGGCGTTTCGAAGGTCTTTTAAAATAAACCGTCGTTTGGAATTTATGTCTGGAAACTGCTTTGCCCAAAAGATAAGTTCCTTGAGCAGCTTTCAAATTCTTAAGCAGACATTGCAAAGTTCCGTAAAATAGAGTCGAACTAACTCAGAGCATAATAGAAATTGGCACAAGGGGAGAGAATTCTTAAACACAACTCCTCGGTGTAACGTTCAGGCACAAAGCAATGTTCATGAATGTAAGATTCCATAAGAAAGTGAGCTGGATTGATTTTACATCACAAAAGTCTTTTGAAGGCTGCAAACCACCCTGCCTTGTTCTATTCTTCTGCATTTTTTACAGCAGATAAATTTCAAAGCAGTTTTCGGATTGGTAGCGGTAGTAGCGACCAATAGCTTAATAATGCAATTTGCATTCACAGAGCAAAGTAAAGGCGTGCAAAGTCAGCAAGAACAACTTTAAAACACGAATCACCTACCGCGCTTTTCGGTTGGCGTTCTAATGCATTCGGTCTGAGAAAGTAAAGGGTTCATTTGTATTGGTCAGAGATAAACGCATCGATTACGTGCACAGTAAGGCAAACAACATAGCCAATAAAATTTGTCCGTCTTTTATATTTACGAACAGTCCCCTATTTGACTAAATATCGGTGAACATGACAATAATAATATCGCAAAACGTATGCTTTTAGGTATAAAAGAGCAGATTTATACTATGATGCAACTTTTTTCGAGATGAAGGGTGCCTGTTGTGACTGGATGCGATAAAATACGCAGCATCCTTACATTCCTAACCTGGCTGAAGTTTATCAAAAGTAGATGGCTTTTGCCATAAAAAGTTTATCGCACCGTACACAGTGTCGATTATAAGATGAGGGCGTTATAACTCAGTTAATCGCAGTGCTTGGTTATGCGCCACGTATGTTATGACCAAATCGCAAATTGTGGATCAATAGAGGGCTGGAACAGTAGGCATCATTGCCTCACTTCTGCTGATGTCGTGCATTTTTCGATTCCCATTTCAAGCATTAAGTAGCATTCGTCCCAACGCCTTCGTGTCACACCTCGATTTCTGTCTAATAGTTGAGTCTGCACAGATGTATGACACAGCCAAGTGTCAGTTGATGTGACAGGTGACTGCTTGATTTGGCTTTTGCACAAATGGAAATGGTCGCTCACAAGGATCTATTCGTAATGAAACGTTAATCCCCATACCGTGATGTCACCTAAGCAGTGCTTTAAAACTTTGCTACTGCTTGCAATCTACCGATCGCAACCTCGCAAGCTTTTCTGGAACGAGCTCTCGAGCATCTCTTGCAAATGCTATCCTGTCAGAAGCTGCGTTCGATTTGGCATTCATGACGAAATAGCTTTGTGATTTTACTCCGACTTTTAGTGCCAGAGAATGTCAGACTAAGCCAGATATAACGCTGGCGACACATTTATATATATATATATATGTGCATGGATTATCCTGCGCATTTATTTCCTCGTACTAAGTGAAAATTCTCGCATAGATATCAAAAGGATTTGGCCTATACAGCAGCTGCAGGGGAGAAAAGAGACTGTAATCACTACACTGATTTCCTGTCCTACGTGTCAGGCTGACTATTTTGGATATGACTAC
Source organism: Taenia hydatigena (assembly GCA_036345935.2). NCBI lineage: Eukaryota > Metazoa > Platyhelminthes > Cestoda > Cyclophyllidea > Taeniidae > Taenia > Taenia hydatigena. Next base: position 1,784,127 of record JADWOT020000007.1, on the reverse strand, counting down.
TTAAGATAGCCAATCCTATCAATGTTGCGGTACAGAGGGCTTGCAAATTACACAAATAGTAACAACTGGAGGGAGGAAAGTGTGTTGATGCAAACCGTATTGGCATTTATGAAAAAGGTGCTGAAATGTTCGACGTATTCGAGATGATGTAATGGGTGATGTGCGAAAGGAAGAAGAGAAGTAGCATAGATTGTACACATGAGCAATATGTGCTGGTTAGTGGCTGGTGATGCTGCCGATGGTGGTGGCGTCAATTCTTCAGGTCTGGGCCAATTTTATTGCTCTCAATGCGAAACTGCACTCCTTTAAAGACGTCTCATGGTAGTAGAACACCCGGCTCTCTTGCCAACAAACACAGTGCACTAAGTGTGCCACTTTTGCATGAACGCATAGCAACCTATTTTCTGTAGCAGAGCTATAATGCACGCGGATGGATCCATCTACATCTTTCAAAATGGACTTTTGTGTCTGCAGACTTTGCATGTAAATCCTTGCTGTGTGAGGCCATTTTAGCAGGCTGGTGTCGGCTCATTACGAAAATGTCACATTTACAGGGCTTAACTCTGCAACAAAGAGCAAACAACATGCAAGAGGCCCAAAAGTGAAGAACGCGACACCTATATAAGATTTTTTATGAGGATAGCAATGTGAGCGGTGACTACGCTCCAACGCTGTATGCACAGTGGAGAGGGTGGGGTAATCATCATTTACTTTTCGCCAGAGAGCCGATCAGTGCTACGAGGAAATCGCTATTCCTTCTTGCAGAGTAGCTCAAAGGATAGTCGGCTTCCAATACTGACAATGGCTTGCGTTGAATTGAAGGCACTTTACAAACCACGCAGTCTCTCAGCTCTACGTAAGCATTACTTAGAACGAGGGCGAAAACCAATAAGGTGACAGTTTATAATGGATTCTTTATTACTTTGGCAGGCAGGAATAAAGCAGCGTCAAACAAATGTGCTAAATTTATGCTCTGCACATGCTCGAGCATTCACAACACCTCAAACTAAACCCAAATATTCATGCATCAACTTATTCCTTCAACTTACTGCGTAGCCTTCGCCACCTAATAATCGCTGATCTTGGTTTCGTAGATTGATAGTTATTTTGTTGTTTCAACTTTATTCAGATTTTTATGGCTTGGGTCACACGCGTACCCCAACATGAGAAAAACGGGCTGTTCATCTGCGATTGCAACCACGAGGCGAACCGCAGTCATTATTCGCCATCTACTGTTCGCCTACTTAACCTTCCTACTTTAATTACACGGTCGTGCTTACCCGCCATGAAGTCCACTTACCATCCGACACACAGATACACATGCCCACAAACAGATTCCTTTAAGTAATTTGCAGGAAATGGTCCATAGTCTCATCTACATTCATCTATTTTGCGTCAGTCTATTCAAGAGCTATTTCAAGTGCTCATTATACGGACAAAGTGAGGAGAGGATCTCGCTTCAGTGTACGAAAACTAGCCGTCCATCGGTTATTAAGACGATTGCTCTATCCATTCTCAGTAATAATGAGTGAGAATACGAACCAAATAAGCCGCACTTTGAAAGTGGCGATGGAAGAAACAGACTAGGAGCGATTGCTAGCTGAGGAAATAGTTGTGGGGCGGAAACAGGTGCTGAGACGTGCGATAGTCAGCATGGAGGCAAGACATAGGGGGTGAGATGAAATATTCCATCAGGATGATCAAGTGCAAGGCGCCGCTGTAAAATAATGGCTACTAATGTATTTACAAGCTTTGGGCACCTCAGGAAACAAGAACTAGTAGGGAACATTAAAAATGGCATAATTACGACTAAATTTTTGTGAGAAAGACTGACCTGCAGGCTACGGATGTCATTTATGGACAACACGCATGATGAATGAGAGTCTAAAACCAATAGGAGACTTGCGTCGAGCTTTTAAGTTGATTGGTGTCCATTTGGATATGATTAATCTAGCCTTCCTTGAATAGATGGTAAATGACAACTGGAAATTAAGATGAAACTCTATTTTGAACGTGTCATTAATGCCTCAATATGATCGTGTCAAGCCAAAACTGTCCTTCCATATTTGGAGCATACGTTTCCAGCTATCACTTTCATTGCTATTTTTGTAATTGAATAAGGGGTTGGTGGTAGCTACAAACGAGGAATGGGTTTTACTGACCATGTTAACCGCCTTATTGCGCAAATTTAGCGCAGCTTTAAAATCCGGTCACGTGCACTCGATGCGTTTACTTCTCATCAATGCAATTGTAGCTTTTGCCTTCTCAGACTAAATGCGATCGAAGGTGAACCGAAACGCACAATAGGTGATTCGCATTTTAAGGATGCTCTTGTACAATTTACACTCCTTTGGTTTGCTTCGTGAGTACGAATCGTTATCAACCTTTATTGGCTACTACTTCTACCAACCTAGGACCTGCTTAATATCTATAATTAGCAGCAATACTCTGAATGGAATAAGACAATGGGGTCCGCAGCCTTCAAAATACCTTTATGATCCAAAATCAATCCATTTGAATTTCATCAGAAGATACCTACATTCCTGGGCATTATTTGCATTTGAATGCTACTTTCAGGTGCTGTGCTGAGCATTTCTCTCCCATGTGCCAAACCCTATCATGTAATGAGTCGGTTCTACCCTATTTTAGTGAACTTTGCTGTGTCTGTGTATAAGGGTTTAGAATATGCTCGAAGAAATGATCTATAGTGCAAAGTAGCTTTCTGGAATAAATGCAAAACGACGACTCAATCTAAAAAAGCTTTGGATGGGACTCGGCAAACATCATGACAATGTTGAATGGTAATAGAGTAAAGGTGGAGGTAGATACCAGAAAGCAAAATGACCTACTCCCACACCTTCGATGTTGGTTGCGACAACTTCCACATGCTCACATATCTACATTTATTTTGTAAATTACGTGTGAATTCAGGCAACGCCTTATGTGATTTGATAAATTTAGTCTACTTCTCAGTTACTTGCCCATTTTTTTTAAAGTTTAGCCAGCCCAAAATTGCACAAAGCGATCGGTCTCTCCTTAGCAAAAAATGACCAAGCGCACTATTACAGTCCCAATCTTTGCACAGCCAACTCAATTTTCTAATGCATCGTCTACGTGTCCTGCGGTAAATTCGCAAGTGCAACCCCATCTCGCACTAAGCAATCAATTTAAGCGGCTAATTTCATGAATCTCCGATGACAAAAATTGCCTGAAGAACCGAAAAATGTCTACCACGTGCAATTATTTCACACTGAGGCTAATTTTAACACGCCCTAGGGCGTTTCCTCTCCCATTGTAAATGTGGGGCATTGATTCTGGATAGCAGCTTTATGTGGATCATTGCGTCTCCGTGGAGTAGCACCAAATTTCACGTGGGATTAAGTGACTCTAATGTGGTGGGCCAACGGTTAAAATTTCCGCGCTTCACGAGGCGCATTGTACACCAAGGGAATAAGTAAAGCATAGTTAAACATCACAGTTGTGATCTATGCGTTTCTCAATGCGCATTGCAAACCAAGAATATGGGTAAAACAGCATTAAGCAACATGAAAGGCGGGCGATGGGAAGTTTCTAAGTATTTAGGCGGAACAACTGGTTTAAATAGAAAGCGTGGCACAGTACTCTGTGTCCTTGAGGCTGCAGAGCAAGGTGGGGCTTACGTAAGTTGCGAAAGCAAATATTTCTTTCTAGTGGTTGCGAATTGTAATCAAGGCTGCTGCCATTTCCGTTCTTTAAGTGGAAATCTTTCCATTTTGCGAAAAATGCCATGTTCTTGCCTTATTTATATTTACGCGCGAAGTTTGATATAAGATAAAGTCGTGTGTGCACGTAGGATATTAGTGAACCATAAAGTGAGTCAGAAAGCGGTCCCATCTTGAGACTGCATAAATGACGCCTACGCGTTAGCTCAGGCTATAAATGTGAGCAGAGGCTTAAAAGGACTATGTAGAACACAGGACCATTATGCAGACTTTCAAAGCCTTTTGAGTGTTGACACTCACCCTTGGTATGTTTGCCTATAAAGACGCCTCTTACAGAAAAATTATGGCGGAAGTAAAGATTTTAGGAGAGATGGTAGAGGGAACGCTTCCTTTACGAGATTTAGCAGCATCTAATGCAATGGTTGGACACCAAACTACTGCTACCACCACAGCATCAACGGAGGCCCTAAGAACGCTCAATACAACGGAACCCTTGTCATCCTCTACCAATACAACGGTGTTAACACAGGCCCAACCGACGTCAAGTGCATTGAAGCCATCTTCGCTGACTACCAATGTCAAAAATGCTCTGGTAATGACCTACAAATTCCAAAATCAGCACCATCTGACGATCTGCCAACATCTGCACAGGCTTCAGTGAAAATCAACGCCTTGGAACCACCTTTACCGTCTGCTAAAACCACGGTATTAAAGCAAACTTTATTAATGCAAGATGCAACGGAACCGGCCCCGATGTCCGCCAATGGCACAGCTTCACCACGGGTTTCTCTGACGCCCAATACAACGCAACCATTGAAATCGGCAAGCAATGATGCAATTAAAACACAGACTCCAGTGACACTCCTTGCAACCCAGCCACCGATAGCAACTGCCAACCTTCCAGCATCAACACAGGCGCTGGTGATAACCAATACACCGACTACCAATGCCAAACCTTCATCGTAGGCTCCGATGATGCTTACCTCTATAGATCCCCTACAACATCCTTAAATTAATATTTTCTCTCTAATTTCATTGCTACATTCATCTCTATCGCTCCTTTTTTATTAAGTTAGCAGTCCATTATGACTTGCGCCTTAAATATCTCGGGTTCGTCAATAACGCTGCAAGAATTTAGTCCAGCACATTCACTTTGAATTCTGGTGTTATTGTCTCACCAATTCATAAAAGTCTCTTTACACTCGTCTTCTCACTGTATTTTTTCGGACTCGGGCTGATCCATAGCTTTGGCATCTATTTTGCGCGTTGAATGCCGCATAAGTACCTTGAAGCTCCGTATCAGCAGATGATGCGAGTGCGTTTTCACGCATATCTCTAACGCCATAATTGCCATAGTTGAGTTCTTTGGTCAGACCCCATTAAGAAACAATCAACGCTATGACTTTATACATCAAAGAGCCTATTAGCATTGACTACATCTCAGGATTTTTGGTGCAGCAATCAGAGCGCGTAACTTAAAAGGTAACAGCATCCGCTTATCCTGCGTTATCTGCATGGGCCACGTAATGGAAAGCATAATCAATGTCTATTTTGGTACGTATACCGCAACTATTGCCAAGTGCAATTCAATGGACACATTTAAGCGGTCGTGCCAGCACTTAATTGCGCCGCGTTGCTTGCGTCAAATGCAAAAAGCGGTAATAGAGGCGTCCGGCTTTACATTTTCAAGCACTGAAATGATTTGCAGGCTATGAAAGTCAATCAACAGTGGCTTACAAAATGAACGCTTGTTAAAACTCGTAAGGAACTCGCATCAATCTTTTAAGCTGAATGGTGCTCACTTGGTTATGGACGGCGTGGCCTTCATTGGATAGATGAACGATGGCAGCTAAAACATAGGCAAACCCTATTTTGTACACACATTAATGCCACTCATTGTATCACACCTAGTCACAATAGACAACCTTCGCATCACTAACATCGAACCACGTCGAATCAGTTCTTTAATAGATAAAAAATCTCTTATGAACCATTATTATTCCGCTATTGGTGCTGTATTCATTTAAATGTAATTGAAGCTAGAATTGTTGGCAGCTAAAGCAAAGAATGAGTTGCTGTGTCTGCTGATTGCTGTTATTGAAGAATTTGGTTCTCTATTATTGATATATTTACTAACAACAAATGCACTTGCGACTATTGCCCCTTTCGACTAAATACTTTTGAATGTGAGCCAAATTTAAACAAAACAGTAGCACACTTTAAAACGCATTCGAACCACTAGGAAGAAATACTCGCTTTTGCAACTGGCGCAAGCTTCGTCTTGATCTACGACCTCAAGGACCTGGAGTACTGTGCCACACTTTCCAATTAAGCCAATTGTTTTGCCTAAATACTTAAAAACTTCCATTTTCTCTCCTTTCAGGGTGTATAGTGTTGTTTTATCTACATTCTTGGCTTGCAATGCGCATTGTGAAACGCAAAGAGTATAACTGTTGCAGCATTACATCGGAGTCACCTAACACTATGTGAGCCTTGGTATCATTCCACGGAGAAGGAATAATCCACACAGAACTGCCAGTCAGAATTGATGACCTACATTTGCAGTGGATGAAGAGAAAAAAATGGGGGCGTGTTAAAGTTGGCCTCAGTGTGAAGCACCTTTGCGTGTATCCAAAGCTAACATTTCGTGCTGTCGCACTAACCAATGATGGCGCTTGTGAGCAAAATGATTGCGCGTAGTAGAAGGTTTACGGGCCCCCAGACAGTGAGTGTCACCGGAAATCGGCAGAGTAGTGTGAGATGCGAGTGTGCTGCAAAAATGCAGACAAGAGATTAGGAAACTGAGTTGTTTGTATGAAGTATGAGGCTGTTTTGGGGCACTGAATCACTTTGAGTCAAGGAGAGAGATTGCTTTGTGCGGTTTCAGGCTAGCCAAAGCTTGCTAAATTTGACAAATGACTAATGAGCACATCCGATTTTAGAAAGTTCACGAGGCATCTTCCATATTTACATGTAATTTAGGTAATAAAACCAGTTGCATTTCGATGAATGTGTGGAAGTTGTTGCAATCCATCCCAGCTTATTTGTCAAGTTCCACCTAAAATGCTCGCAGCCTTTTGAATTGTTACGTCGTTTTAATTTTATTTTAGAAAGTGGCTTTGCGCTATAAGTAAGTTCTTCACGCATATGTGCTAAAATCCCAAAGTTTGGAAAAATGGAAGTGGAACTAACTCAGCACGATAGAATTTAGCGCACGGGAGAGAATCGCCAAATGCAAATCTTGGATGCAATATCGAGGTGCAAAGTAATGCCCGTGCTAGTAAGATTACCTGATGAAATTGATCTGGACTGATTTTACATTACAAAGTCTTTAAAGACTGCGTATTTTCTTGCTCTATTTGATTCAACCTGCTGCAGTTGACAAATCGCAAAGCAATTGAAAGACTAGTGGTGGTAGCAGTAGCCAATGGCAGGTGGAATACAATTTGCATTCATGAAGCGAACCACAGGAGTGTAAATTAAACCAGAGCATCTTTGAAACGCAAATCATCTATTGAGCTATTCGGTTCACATTCAGATGCGTTTAGTCTGGGAAGGCAAAAATTGCAATTGCATTGGTGAGAAGTAAACACATCGGTTACTTGTGGCCGGATTTTACAATTGCATTAAATTTGCCCAATATTAGTGACTAATCATGGCCGGTGAAATCCATTCGTCTTATGCAACTACCACTAACTCGCCAGTCGACCACCCTTCAGTGAATACAGCAACTATACCGACATTAGTAATAATTCGAAGCGCATGCTTATTAAACTGAAGGATGGTTTTGATGTGGTACGATTTTGTTAAAATGAAGGCTGTCTATTGTGACTCGGTGTGACGCAATGCGCAGCATTGGTAAAACGCACAAATTAAAGGTTTGCCCTAAGTTCTATTTGCTATATTTCGTCTTACAATGAGGACCTGACTAGTCATAACCAGGTGGCCATCAATCAACTTAGGAGCTTAACACGCATTAATTATGAGTCACCCATCGTCGGCTTCCATGGCCTGTAATCAGTTTCCTCCCTCAAACTTTTAGTCGCGGAAATGCCAGTGTCAAATTCCACACTGTCCTATTTGCTTAAGCGTGCAAGGCCCATAAATGTGCGATTTATCATTCCGTTCCAGCAGCGCCTTGCACTCGATCATCCTCATGGAACCTTCTTCCTCCCTTCCTTTCATGCCGACTGCCACTAGCCGTTGCACTTATTCCCATCCCACAACTATTCTTCTCGTAGCTAGTAATCGCTCTTAATCCGTTTGCTCCATCGTCACTTTTAAAGCGTGACTCTTCCGGTTCTCATTGCCACTCAGCATTACCAAACAACGTTATGACAAATATCTCAATGACCGGAGGGCGGCTAGATTTCGTGCACATGAAGTGGCACCCACTCTTACTTCGCTTATGTAACGAGCACTTGAAATAGCTCCTAAAGCGATTGGTACAGGATGGTTGAATGCAGATGATTAAAGAGAGAATCTGATCGGATGTGCGTCGGATGATAAGTAGGCGATGCCGAGGACAAATATCGGCTTTAGCACTGAAGGTAGAAGGGGTGGGTAGGCGCACAGGGAATGGAGACGACTGACACTTTGGATCGCTTTGTGGTCTAAAGGAGCCAGCAGTTGTCATGTAATGGCAAATGATCAACTCATTTTCCTCATGTCACGCTTGTTGTTCCTCCTTAGTTATACCATTTATCCTTGTAAGTGCGACCATGTTGTGGTGAGCCGCCACTGGTCTGCTAGAATAGCCTCACACAGCAAGAAATTTCGTGTGTGGTCTGCAGGCACAAGAGCGTATTTTAAAAGGTGAAGGTGGAAATACCTGTGCTTAATATAGCCTTACAGTTTGGAACAGCTGACAGCACCTCCTTCTTCGTCTATCAATGCCATTCCCTCACCGAAGTCACCACTGATACCTTCATTAAGCGATTAAAATCATCCTTTCTACCTACCTTCATTGCTTCTTCCATTCCTAGCGCTCTTTTCAATTAGTTTAGCAGCCCGCAATTTGTTTTATCTCTGTAGTGTCTTGGTTCAAACAAAAACATTGTTGGAATAGTTCAGCAACCTCACTTTAAATTCCGGTGCTGCTGTCTCGCTAATCGTTGAGGTCTATTTAATCTCGCTTACTCGCTGCAAATTTTTCAAGTTTCGCTGATCCATATCTTTGACATTTGTTTTGCGCGCCAATTGCCGCATGGGTACCTTGCGACTCCATACCAGCAAATGATGCGATTGAGTTTTGTGCATGCTCCCAAAGTTATAGCCCTCACTGGTGTGTTTCATTAGTTGATTTCTGTAAGTAAACAACCAGCGCTATGGCCTTTATACATCAAAGAGCCTATTGTCTTCGATTACATGCCGCATAAAATCAGAACTTTATGGGCAGCATCATTCGCCGATTTTGTGTTATTTCCATGGGTCACGGAAAGGAGTACTTAGTCAATGTCTGTTTTGGCACATAAGCCGCAACTACTGCCAAATGTCTTTCGGTGAGCAAAACCCGTTAGATACGCTGGTATTTGATTGCGCCTTGTAGCTTGCGTTAAATGCATATGGCAATTGAATTTAAGTAGAAAAAGCGGAAACAGCACTACCATTTATTACATATGCGAAGCACTGGAGAGAAGTATTTGTGTTTGTAACTTATGCGAGCCCCATTCAGGTCCGAGTTCCCAGCACCTCGAGAACTGTGCCGCATTGGCTATTCGAATTGCTTGTTCTGCAAATTACCTTCTGTGAAGTTTAATTATGCTCCATTTATCCCCTTGGTTTGCAATGCGCCTCGTAAAACGCGGAAATTATAACTGTTGACACATCATAATAGGGTCATTTAATCCTATGTGAACTTTGATGTCACTTAGAGCCGCTTTCCAGAATCGATGCCCTACATATACAATGGACCAAAGGAGACACCCTAGGGCGTGTTAAAGTTTGCCTCAGTGTGATGCAGCTTTGTGTGTTTCAAAGCTAACATTTAATGCTGTTGAACTAACCAATGGCAGCGAAAATGCTACTAGACAACCCGGCTTACAACTATTTTATTTTATGAAAAGAAACGGCAAACCTTCTTACTGGTGCAACAAATGAAGGATATTCACGCTATTGGCAAATGCGCAATATAGCAGTCTTGACTCAACGCCTTAATGCCAAAACCACCCCCATACTTCTTTAAAGCTGAATGATGCTTCTCACTTCTTCTATCTTTTGGAATTTGTCCTGTCATGTTCTCGTTACAACACTGTTACAGCCGAGATGACGAATAGGGCCAATGTTCTAACATTCCACTGACATACACCGCCCTGCCAAGGCTACCCTTCAGGTGTTGTGGTAGTGGAGAAAGCAGTGGCAACAGCCGTCAAATTCATCCACCAACTTGATTTCACCATCTCTTCCTGAGGGACAGAGACTGCAAACTACTAAAAAATGCATCACGTAACGTCTGCGGAGGACATGCCATGCGCATTATTTTAACTATGCATGCATCCTACACAAAAAGCACTCAGTTTATATAAAAATCCTTTGTAACTCTTTTATATTCAGCTTAAATTTTGCTGCTAGGTTTCTCCATCACGTTGCCCATCTATCAGGAATTTAAGTTATCGCATGGGCATTTTTACAAATGAGGGAGAAACCAACTCAGAGGGAACCAGGAAGTCGAAAATGAGGTTGTCTATAGGTTAGCAATTTTGAGGCACCGTTAATACCAAAGTGATGATTTCCATTTCCGGCATCCAGATGCAACATATTTTATGATGAAGAGAGACAAGTATCACGAATGACAACGCTGTGCGTGTAAAAATGTCTCGAAATGCAGGTTATAGTATAGGTAGACTGTACTGATCCACAGCCTCCATAAAAACGTGTAGTTGGTGAAGGTCTAAAGGCTTGAGCATGATGCTGGAAGTTCTTGACTATCTCAAAGAAGAATGAGGGTATATTGGAGGTGTATGCCTGCAGTAAGGTTTAGGACTACTGGCGCTGCCTAAAGACGATGGTGCAATGGTAATGACCCAAAGTGGTCCCTTTTATCTACAATCGAGGGTAAATCGAGCCACTCAAGCACTCCACAGCCCCCATCCTATTTCAAGCGTTTTCTTTGTTCTTGTCATCGTGAAACTTCCAGCGTCAGGCATCGCAATTTATCAGTGGCGTATGAAAAGTATCACGAAAATATGGTTTTAGCTGGAGAATTTTCATGCGCAAAATTAAAAGTAAAGAAGGGGGGGACAAGTACGCCATTCATGACTGCGGTGGTGCACGGCAACCCTTATCAGCTGAGGAGGGGATTGAGGAGCTAAAGAATGGTACAAAGCTGGCGGGAACTTGGCACCAGTGCCGTGACCTCTATTTATTTTAAATCGATCGAATTAGTCTACCACCTGCCAACACTTTGGCAAAATGCTGATTAAAGTGCGCAATTATTTTGTGAATAATCAGTCAAACAACGAAATAGGTCAAGTATAAGCCAAGAATTAAGGAGGTGGATAAATAACTTAATTAACCAGTCAAACGAACAACTAATCAGCCAGTTAAACAGTCAAATCGTTGTTAGGTTTATTAGTTTGGAAATTAAGAGATTAATCAGTGAGATTAGAGCTTGATACAACGATGGCAGCAGTAGCACGAGGACACAGGTAGCGGAGGCGCCTCCTCAGTCGTTTGAACCGATACAATGGAAGAAGAGCCGGAGAAGAAAGCATGTTCTCTTGGGTGGAAAAGGCATCAGCAAAGTAAACGAGAGAAGGAAATGAAGAGTGCAAGCTTACTGAAAGGTGTGGGAGAGTCAGAAGTAGCAAACGCGCTCTCGACTCATGTATTAAGACAAGTGCTAGATGGGCGACTAACTGACTTGGTTCTACGTGCAATGGCACAAAAGGTAGTCACTCATCTAGGTAACTTAATTTGCAGAGTGTCTTGTATTTTCCTTCTTGCAATCTTCTCGCCGCATCCACATCCTTGCCTCCTCAGCCTCCAATTCCACACCTACCTCCTTTGTCGTCCCCTGCGTAGCCAACAGTTGGCTTTCCGGTAACGTTGTCACTGCAGTGAGCGATGCCGACATTAAAGAACCGGATGCCATCCGTGAGAATGGTAAGTGCCGTCACTTTGCCTGCCCATCCATATCCGACCACCGACTCGTCATAATCAAATGGTCAGATAGATCACATTTTGATTCCTCGTCTCCCATCAGCCCAACATCGTCGCCATCGGCCTGTGCTTGTCCCTGTTGATCCCTAAGGTTTTCCGCCCGTCCACTGTCACGGATGAGGTCTGAGTGGGGGTAGACACACGAATGATTAGGTGTGAGTAGTAAAAGCTGACTAGAGATTAAAGGCTGCATTGAGGAGGGGAAGTTACTTACCGATATGTCTAATAACATCGCCGGGAGGTGGTGATGTTGCCACCATTAGCATTGCGGAATGCGGATTCGAGGTGTGCATGAGGAAAGACGAAAACGAGGGTGAAGGTGGAGATTAAGGAAAATGGGTGATGCTCGATTGAAGTGGTAGGACAAGGTTCTATGGGTGAAGCAACTTTTTACGTTAGTGCTAATTATGGTCGTCCAGACATCAATGCTAGGGTTGATGAGGATGGCGATGGTAAGGTTAGGCGAAATCCACGTCCGCTTGCACCCGAAATAACACTTAAAATGATGGATTGGTCGAGTCGAGTGTGCACTGCTATCGCTATTGATGGGCAGAAAATCAGCATCCGAATTAGTTTCGATGGCGGTAAAACGGCATCCAATAAAGGGTGAAACTACGTAGCTGAGAGTCAGGGCCGCCAGAAATGGGTCTGAGCATCCATTATTACTCTTTACCTAGTAAGGCTTCCACTTTTCCCCATCATCTAACAGTCTTCGCCATCAGACACTTCGTGATGCAGTGACCGCTCTTACAAAATCGGTGCTTGGAAGTGCGAATAATGCGATTGTCGATGTCGACAAATAAACTGCAAATCAAATGCTGTACCTCCGGTCTAGTTAATTTTATATTACCTATGGGAATAGTGTTCGTCGTCTATAAAGTAGACATTTAATTATCGTAAAGTATGCGATCAAAGCCGACGAATTCTGGCCTATCTGTCAGAAGAATTGAATCGTCCGGCAAAAGAGAGAGCTGATGACAAGACTGTACATTTGGCAATGCTGTCATAGATGCATTAGATCGAGATAGTAAGGGGGAAGACGATAACCTATAACCGTGCGTCAGCATCAAGAGTCAATCGAAGTCACAAAGAAGATTTTCTTTTAGTTTCCCCACATCGATGTTATTTAACGAGACCAAGTATAAAGCCGAAGGTAAGTGAAAGCTAAAACCGAAAAATGAGAGAATACCTTTTGCGGATTTTCGATGAGAAGCACATAAAGCACCATGATAAAATTGTTGGTCAAGTAGCATACAACATGATGACATTTTCAGTTCTATGTAGCATTATCAATTCTTGTGAAAATACTGTACCCTACTTTGAGGTTATTGCCCATGCGATATCGTGATTGAAGACTGACTGTGCCAGTTATTGCTTACCACTATTCGAATAAATACTAGCAGCTGAGATTGCTATGATGGGCATATTTTTATAGCTTACAAAGTAACCATAAATCCTATGCTAGTACTATTCGCTACCACATTAAGGAACTGCCAAATAAAAACCAAGATTGTTCTCCTTCTGTTCCAAAATAGACTATGCATTAGCTGCTAATAGGAAGCAATTAATTCCGTATTCGACTGCACGAAGACATAGTTTTGCACAGTCTGCTAAGTCATGCAATCCGAAGCACGTGAGGGATGATCTTAACGGTTCAATAGTGAAATTAGTCCTTTGATATTCCCTGTAAACTCAAATTATGACTCTTAAACAATCATTCAATAAGGTTATTTATATGAGCCAAAAGTTGTAACATGCTCATGCCACGACAGCAGAAATTCCTCAATCCTTATTCGGTCTAAATACGCGTTACTCAGACGTCGAATTCAGGTAAATCATTTGACAGTTTTTGTCTTGCGCTTGGGTGAATCTTGCATTTTCTCAATTTTTACAACCAGCACACGTAATTTGATTAATTACGAAATCAGCCTGACCCATTTGGCCGCAATCACCTTTTTCTTGCCAAAGTATTAAAAAGCCTTATGATATTAAGCAAATTAAAGTGATTTTGGGGTACAGCATCACACAATGCCATCTACATGCAAACATCTGCCCACATGCTTGGCGAATAAACTTAAATAAATAAAGTTAAAGACGGTAGTCAACGTGCATGCTAAATACTAAATTATGGATACCATAGTGCATACGGTGAGGCTAGCTAGTGAGGCGTGTGGCCGGAAAAATGCTTTAAAGGAGTTGACGAAGTTAACTCATCAATTATCTGCCATGCATTTTAAACATTATTTAGTGTTTCAACTCATCCTCATAACTTCTCAAAGATATGCTCAATGGTTGGTTATTCTGCATTTGTTGAAATTTGCTTCTACATCGCAAAATAATCATTGTAAAGCACAGATTAATGCATTTTGCAGCACTATTGAAGATAGCACACAATGCTGATGAACTGCATTGATGTTAACATGATGAAATCGGGAAGTAAAAGCTATCGCGTATTTATACCATTGTCTTAACAGTTCGATATCCATGCCTGTAAACCATGAACTACAAAGCATGAATATGCTCACTCAACATGAAGCAAATTTTATAAGCAAAAACATACGCGTAAGGATGATGTGAACGAAAGCATCGCCCACTCGCGCGTAAGACAGCATTCGTAACATTTCGTACAGTAACGATGCATTCCACGCGCACTTTGATTCTAGCTGCAGCATAATGCGTGCGTGCCAGAATTTCAGAGGGCCAAGATAAATGGAAAATAATTCCTTTGGGTAAACTGCGAACCCATTAATTTATCCTGAAACGGAGTGAGGAGAATATTTTGCATACTGGGTCAAGCAGTGTGGCCAGATGGAGACATAGCAATGAGGTATCATAGGATCAGAAAGTGTCGTCTTTTCGGGAACCAACAGTGTCTTAAGCTTCAATACGCTCAGATATACTGGCTACTTCCCACCCAACTGTTCATCCTGAACCAGACCGTAACATAGGGATTGACATCATCACATCATGCTCTGAGGCCGCATTCCTCGCTACTAACAATTGGCACGTCGTGACGTATTAGCTGGGCATACAGTCGATAAGGCCGGGATGCAGCCCTTTCCCAATCACAGTCATTCACTTGGTTACAAGTTTCTGGAATGAGTATGATACTTTTCCCAGCTTAATACATTCTGACGTGGTTAGGCAAGATGCTTGATCAACTACTCTATAATATTTGTGATACCAGAGACACTGCACGGAACTAGAAATGCTAAGCGAATCATAAATAAGACAAGGAAATCATCGTAGAGCTGAATTAGAGCTAGTTCTCACGTATAAAATGCTGAACATCTAAAGCCTCAGATGACAGATTGGCAGCAAATGGGTATTATTAACAGAGGTTTTACACAGACTTGTATGTAAGCATTCCACTGCTAACACAAGATGTGATTTTCGAGTAATAGAACATGTTGCCCTAATAATGGTGGACGCATAATCGTATAAGAGATAGAGACATCACAGGCATTTGGGGTCAGCGCGTTGTGGTGATATAAAACGAGACCTGCCAGAAGCACTTTATCGCTCAAAGGATTCCAGTGGCATCACGGGAATCTATAGCAAGTCCACACTAATGCCAATCCTCAGCAATCGCTCATTGCTGTGCGCAGTCGATTTGGTGCCCAAAGTCCGCATAATGAGCTGTACTCACAAGGAAAACAGCTGGTGCCATTTCTGGCCGTTATTTTACAAATGAGATTTATTAATACTTTATTTGAACATGTCTTATGATTTATTTAAATGTCTTCCTTGCAATGAGCACTCTGAAAGCAGTGAAAATCTTGATACTTGCTTTGTGCTGATGTCAGCGTCTGATGTGCCTTTCTGCGGGAAAGTCCGGGCAGCCAGCGTCTGAAACAAGATAGAACATTGCTGTTAAATTTTGAGTAGAATACATCAGTTCTTACAGTATCAATGTGACAGCAATCGAAATTCTGGAAATACTGGCGTGCTTGTTGCAAAGATAGCAGAGCGCAAGGGCCTCCATGCTAACAGCTGCGTGCTTAAATTAGTGCGTAAAGAGTGAAACCACCTAACCTACTTTACAAAGTAAGTTTAATGAAATGAAGCTCCTATCACTACCTCATCAACATCCTGAGCCTGTAAAGTCGGCGCCAAAAGTAGATCCTTTGATTGCAGGTTGGCAGGAACAAAGAAGCGACACAGGTAATGGTAGATAGGTATGTCCAAACTTCAATTGATCCCACCTTTTATAAAGAGCCATGAATTCAGTGTAAATGTAACTACAGTACAAATTTTAGTCAGAAATTAGAAACTTCAATTTTAATAACTGATTGGAATTCGTTGACACCAAAGTAGTCACTACTCGTTGATGGGTGAAGAAATTCTAGGGTTGTAAAAAGTGCATACAAGGAAGAAGAAGCGGTCGAAGCTGAGTGTTTGTACGGCGTGTCCAAGTATTTGCCAGACACCGAGAAATACAACGAGGTTGAAAATCACGATGCACCAGGTTAGGCGACGCAGTGGTGCTAGGGCTCTGCGCACCTCCGACAAGGGTGGTTTATTCTCACTTAGGCGTGGAGAAAACCGCAGATCCGTTTGTCTGGCCATCAACCCAATATTGGGAGTCCGATACAAGCATTGGATGATTAAATAGAAAGGCATGTCATTATCGTTTGGTTAAATAATCTCGACTGAAACAGTTCTGAACTATGCAAAGGCTTTAGGAGATAAGGCAAATTTTGTACTCTTGCAAAGGTCAGGTGGATGGCTGGTTTGCCTACCGAGTGAAGATCTCAGGCCATGGCATGAGAGGATTATCAATTTCTTGAACGCAGCACCACACGCTTGACGCCATTTTGGGTGGAAGAGGTTTGGTGAGGAGGACAGTGATCAGTACAGGTAGCAGAAAGCCACCCAAAAATGCTATCCCCAACCCCGTAATCTGGGTCTTCTTGGAATCTGGTCGTTGGAAAGATAAGTAAGAGGTGATAAAAGCAAGAAATTCTTAATAAACAATGTAGTCATCAGTCTGTTTTATGTGTCTGTGCTGGTATTGCATCATATCCAACGTGTTGTATACGCAGTAGTCAATTTAGAATGCACGCGAAGTAGATTTGGATGAGCCTTTTACTGCAACTAACGCCATAGAAGCTTGCCTGCTTGGAGAGGCATTGCCATTAAACCTCATGTAATATTAGCATAGCCTCCTCGATAAACTGCTGATTGACTGAAGGGGGCCATATTCAATAATAAAGAAGTTACACCTCTATTTTAGCTCACAGTAAAGCAAGAAGAGCCAGAAACATACCCAATGATGACGCTTTATCAAGCACAAACCAGGTGGTAAGTGATGCCCCCGCACTAACGAAGTAGCCAAGTAGAAGCGCAGCCTTCGAAAGACGCTCCCAAAGAATGCTAAGGCAAAGGCATCCAACAAAGGGTGTGCAGAGACCGTAGAAAAGGAAATTCGCCAACTAAAAGGCAAACCGTAGTTAAATGTGCCAGCGTAATTCTTTAAACTAAATGAAAGCAACGGCAAAAAGAATCATAAAACAACCTCACTTCGATGGGATTTCTTAGTTCAAGACAAGGGAAACACCTGACCTCCGCCATCATGCTGTTCTTTTACCTTTCGCACTCGCTTGCGCTTCTCACTTGTCCGATTAATTTTTCTCAGCTCTTTAAGCATGATTCTTTCTGCAACCCATTCCGTTCTACGTTTATCTACTCAATTTAATCTTTTTTTCACTTTCGATTGCAACCGCAAGAGTAATTTATCGATAACAATGACAAGAAAGTAGGAATGCCACTACCTGGAGAGAAACCACCAGTAATTAAGTTATGGAATAGGATTGAGGAAGTAGTGCCTCCTTTAGAGCCCAATGGTGCAACTAAGACTGGTTATTGAACACTCCAAATCGCTTCGATACTGTCATTGTCGTCCAATTTTTGACCAAAATTACTTGGAAATGAAGGTCAATAAAATACTTTAGGAAGGACAGATCATTCTGTAGCTAGATGGACTCATCTCACACCAACTATTGGCTCGCGTACGTCGGCAGATGCACACGCACGCCTGTGTTACGGCTGAGTGACGGACTTCTGATTACCATGGTACGCATCTCAACGTGATGACAACTTATGCATAAAAACATTGGCAAATGCCATTTTCATGGAATCTGATGCATCAACCATCTCATGGCGTGGAATGTACAGCAAATAGCGCAAAAGCAAGCTATGAGGCGTTGTGTTATGATGCAAAATCTACAAGAGAAGGAATTGGCTTTTGTGCCGCAGATATATCAAACTAAACTGCTTAGATTTTAGAAGACTAGCTCCAAACGCCTTTGTTCTCAAAATCAAACACCAATTCGGTCAGTATGAAGATTAGTCAGTCGGTCATTCCGCCAACAGGCAGCCCAAAGGATGCATGCTGCTTAGATCGAGATTGAAGAAATATGGAAAAACATGATCTTAAGCGCTTCGCTGCCTTATTGCCAGTGCCAGTTCCATTAATTTTCTTGACACATGCGAACCCAGTAAATGCCAAACCAGCGTTACCCTTATGTTCGCTTTTGACATTGCAATATGAGTGAGTTTAACGCAAGAAGGATTCGGCTAATAGTGCAAGAATAACGGAACGAACAATAAATCGCAGCTCATTTGCGCCCGCAGTGCGCAGAGGCAATGAATGCATTTGGCGAGTCAGCGTTTACTACAACGGGACATTGCAGCTAGCTAAACCGGGGAGTGCATAGATGATAGGTTAAAAGGCATATTAGATCAGTTGAGCCACCGTTTTCAAGCAGCGAAATTAGTTCAGGCATTTTAAAAGTCGTCTTGTTTGATAGATTAAATGAGGATGTTTGTTTGTATTATGAACAGAAAAACCATGTGCGGACCTGAAATCCTAAATCGAGTGCGATTTAAGAGGGGACATGCGATGCTAACATCGCTTAGTGCGAAACACCTAACATTACTCCCAGCTAAATACGTTGAAGTTGATATTCCTTTAAATGTGTGCCCTTTAAATGCGCTCATAAATGACTTGTTGACCGCATTCAGGCAATCACCACATCACCGCTTATTCTCGCCAAGGACCTATTTGGCCGTATCCGCTTATCTGTTCGCCCTTCTATGTAAAATCGTATTTCACCAAATGGAATCAGTCATTCAAATTTGCTATTATAACCTGTTAAGTTATCGAGTGGATGGAAATAGTGCATCGCAGTCACATTGTGCTGCGTTGGTGGGGCATCAGCCAATCTGGTACCAGAACTACATGACCCTAAAAGAATAGGGTTATGTGCATACCTCTATTTCCGAGAACATAATGAATGCTGGTATCATGCATGCCGTCACGGTAAAGGCAATCGGTAGCTCGCTTCTCGACATCTCGTCCATGTAGGCACGATATGCACCGTGTGTCTGACAGCCATACACCAGTGTTATGGCAGGTCTGGTGCTGCATTCCTCCTTGATCCTGTCAAAACAAAGGGGCGAGAAAAGAGTGGCCTTACTATCGTGCCAAAATTTTTGTCACTAATGCCAATTTTGAGCGTCAGTGTGTGTTGTCAGCAAGAAAAGCCCATGTTTAGCCAACTCTGTGCAAACATTATCAAATTCATGATGCGAAGGAAATGCACAGCCAGATTGTCGAACTCTTGTTCGATTTATAGTATGTTAGCTCGGAAGACTGCAAATTGTGGCCAGTATTTCTTGCAGCATGATGATGGAACTGGTAGACTTAGCAATCTTCAAGCTTACATTATTTTAGTTTGTCATACTACATGAGCTGCATTTTTCCGTGAAAATGGAAACATTTCGTTAGTTTGTTATTTGGTTCAAGCACTTATCACTTAGCCCTAGTTTTGCCTTGAATTTTTGCATTCCCTCAGAAAGATGGTAATCGTTACCCGATTATGCATTGAGCATGAGCGTATTTAAATGGTAGAATACTTAACGACAGAATTCGTTCAAATAGCCAATCATCGGCTCTGTTTAACTTATCCATGATTTGGTATTTTATAGCTGTCATGTCAGCAAATTACTTTGACATAATTATCAGCCATTGCTTGCAGTCGTACCAGGTATCACTGTGACATGCCGCACATTCGAGCATGCTGCGACAGCGACAGATGTTCCGTCGGCTCGCGAGATGATCACGTCGCCTGCCACAGAGCAGACAATTTGCTTTGTCTACCTGTTTATTGAAGGGCTGAAGAGAGAATAGACAAACCGGAGAATTCAGTGAATCACGCACAGCATTTGAGTGTCACAGAGTCATCTTGTCTTCTCTTTGGTGCACAATAATTTTGCAATGATTTATGCAGACCTAAGAACTTGTTTTTGGTCAATCTCTCGTGCAGTGCCTAATGGACTTATTGCCAAATTTTGGCGGAGGTATCAGGGATTACCAAGAAATTGATTTGGATAGAGCTCACTCGAATGTACTCTGCAAAGACATCGTGATACAGGACTGATGAAGCGCCGACAATGCTGAACGTGCAAGAGGTCACGAGGAGCAGGAGAAGCACGACGAAAATGATCCAAATGCCGCTCTTGCCCAGCAGGTGTATCGGAGTTGCAAAAATCACAAGACCTACAACAGCATGTTGTTGATGAGGCTGCGATTGGATCCAGTCAGCCAGTCAGTGCAATGATACGATGTTCCAATATTGCAAAGCATTTTGTTTTTTGGAGTGAAAACTCATTGCATTCAACATGTTCAAAGCGTGTATTAATTTCCACTAAATTAGAAAACGCAGCTTTTACAGGTATAATAAACTAATAAATCATCTAATCACAAAATCCAAGTCGGTCTGTAATTTGTTCTGGAAATATTAAATCGCGACTGGTACGACTAAGGAATTAAAGACTTGCCGTGTGCCTTTTGCCCTTTGTCAAGAAGAGCTGCGTTGAAAAAAGCTGACTCCAGTGCTCGAAAACCCAAACCACAGACCACACTAAGTGCAAATGGAATGCAAAAGGCCATGATGATGGCCAGAAGTAGACCAAGTACTCCATGGTTCGGCGGCAAGCTGACTGAAGTCTCCCATAGCGCTTGATCAAGCAGGACCCGCACCATGTGATCTTGAGAATAATATGAAGCAAAGTAGTTTTCATAACCTATTAATGGGCGGATAGTGAAAGCTACAGCTAGGACATGAAAGGGACCAAAGGGTGATGCAAATGCGCCAACTTACGAGCAAAGCTAATGAGGCTATCGCTGAGGATTCTGTCACCGAATCCATTGGTCATGGAATCCCCAATCCCATAGTCTGATTTATTGTAGCACCTTAATAACTTGTAGAAGCTGTCCATGTTGCCTACAATGCAGCTCAAAATTATGCCCAAAAATCAACACCATCAGTCGAATTTAGGTGACACTACAGTCACTCACGACTCCATGATGCATCAGGATTACTGATTATGGCAATGTGTTATACAAGTTCACCTGTCCTACTCAAGTTGTTGCATTCTACTCCAAAATGCAGCCTTGGTTTTAACTTTTACCATATTATTCCTTGGCTTCATCGGCCTTGTTTTTAAAATTCGACTGAATTAAACTGTATTGCTTTCGCTTGTAGGTAATAACTAGCCTACTCATGAGTGCGCTATACGTAAGGGAAAGCATTTGTACTCAGGTTGTGAGCACGAAAGGTGTCAAGCCATATAATTAAGTAATTAGGCAATTTGTTCTGCCTTCAATGGCATACTTGTTCAAGAATGGCAAAATGACTAAGATCAGTTGATTTTCTGTCAACAGCACAGACGTAATGCAACTCATTTACTACAAGTGAGCATAAACTTAACAACACTTTCGCGCGGTTTTCGCGAGGATCTCTATGCTTAGTTATGCACGTTGGATTTGAGCAAATTGGCGAACTTGTGTTTTGAGCGACTGCCTTTATAATGCGATTGTTTCTATTTTACTAATTTTTTGCAAGTGAGTCTGCATTACTGCGCTTTATCTTTTATAGGCTATTAAATTCAGCTGCCTTGAAATTTAGTTGGCCATTTTAGTCCATCCATGAAGGTGCGGTCTTGTTGCGTTTCCGTCTCTGTCTTCATCTCAGCATCCGATGTCATTGCTACGCAATATCTCAGCCACGTTAATAAAATCACCCTCCCACAAAAAGCTGTCACAAGATTTTGATGACAAGACAAAGCTTTTTTTGCATTTCCAGTCTAATTTACTTTCGTTTCAGGCATAAAAGCCTGCACGATCTGCACCCTATCACCATGAATCTACTTAGCCATCATGTTCAGAACATCATTAACCTTCCAAACCGATATCACATGCGGATATGCGTTTTGCATAGATAAGTCAATAACAGCCAAACC
Organism: Taenia hydatigena; assembly: GCA_036345935.2. Taxonomy (NCBI): domain Eukaryota; kingdom Metazoa; phylum Platyhelminthes; class Cestoda; order Cyclophyllidea; family Taeniidae; genus Taenia; species Taenia hydatigena. The sequence goes on along the minus strand of JADWOT020000007.1, from coordinate 1,761,958 downwards.
TCATTTGCTTTGGAGACGACATTGCAACGTCAGTCATGAAAGGAGCATACCAAGTGCTAAGGATGTTGGCACATGCAGCACACTGAATATGAGAATGGCACAAATGAGGAGGATGGTGATAGCAATGATGTAGATGATGGGACTGTAGCTTCTGCGCCGCGCCACCACTAACAGGGCACCAACTAGAATGAAGACTATGGATGCGATGACGGTCTCGCTTGCATTCTTGGTTACGGCCTTCAAAACCATTGAACCTTCTGTCAAAGGGAAGGGGACAGAACTAATGCGGGCCATTTTGTGTGACCGCTGACGAAACGCATGTAGTAAGATAAGTGTTGCTTACCAGTGATGTTGACGGTGAGGGTGTATAAGCTGGTGAGGAGGCTAACGGTGATGGTGAGAATGTGGGCAAATAAGCCGAAGCGATGGCCAACGAATTGAGCAATGGTGTGGGCTCCAGGCGCCTTGGTACGAAATTCCAAGAGCAGCAGCACGAAGATGGTGTGAACCAGCGCACAGCTTGCTGGCGTGTATTTGCTACCGGCAATGCCGTACTAAATCCATAAGTGAGGCTACACTCTTGAGCTGTTCATAGTATTAATGCGTTGGCCGTCATTATAACATACATGTGGTGCCTGTGTATGCTAACAGACTGTACCGAGCCGAGCGCCATATACTGGTCGAATGTCAAAGCGAGTACCGGATGTCTATTGTTTAAAGAGTCTGATATTTTTTGACACCTCAACCCTATGAAAAACACGACACGATGAGAAAGTAGCATTTAGCTTGGATGTGATATGCTAATGGCTACGCGGCAAAGCGATTCGACCCGACCGACTGTGTGAATCACCTAAAAATTATAATTCCTCCTTGAAGCCCTTCCGCCTTGAATGCAATAGCTAGGCCCTAATGTAAACGTTGCATACTACGCTATCATACAGGGGTGCTAAAAATGTTACGATGACTTTGTAAATTTTAACTATCTGCCAACAGCCAACAAATTCTAGAGACGATGCCAAAATTACAGCATAATTAGGCAATTCGAACCACCCAAACGCTTAGTATTTTATGAATTCGTGGCACCGAAATCATAGTATTTCTAATGTCCAATGCTAAACCGATGCTTTCATAAAGACCAGTTTCTAGAACCAGATATTAAATGTCAGCGCGTCAAGTTATTGGCCTTTAAGTTAAAGTATTATCTCAGATAGGTATCAAAGTAATGGTTTCTAGAGCGGCAGCCGTTGACAAAATTAAGTTTTCTGGTCGGCTAGCATTAGAAAAGTCAAGGTCCTGGCGATTGGATAAAATGTGACCTAGGTCAAGTAAAAGGTCGCTGAATAATGATGTTGTCCTACCAGTTCCGTGTTTCTCACAGCCTCCAAAATTGTAGTCGGCCATGTGATTTGTACCACGAAGGAGGCAATGACATTGCCGAGATTGTGTGGCCTATCGGAACTGCTGCAAGAGTCTCTTTGCAGCTTCGTCTAGAAGCAAAGCGAACTTGTTGAACTGCTATACGAGCACACCTGGTAGATGCAGACAAGACTGCGAAGTGGCACTGGAAAATTTGGTCATGCGCAAATCCTTCTAATTATGGAACACTCAGCCCTATGTTTGAAGCAAAAGGGATAATTTGTGCACCTGAATGCAAACGATGCTTGCACATTAGGACACTAAAGCCCAATTTTCCATAAGAGGGATTTCTTATAACCCCGAAGGTAGAAGTATTTTATTCACTTGTTTGCTCCTATGAAAACTAATCAGACACAAGCACCAAATGTCACG
>JADWOT020000007.1:1660070-1760070 GCA_036345935.2 Taenia hydatigena | reverse complement strand
TCCATTTGTTCAGTCATATCTATTTCTGGCAGCAGAATTCAATATTTGCATCCACCCATCACCTGCACTGATAAATATTCCATCCGAAAAACATCCTCGTATCAGCAGGAACAGGCTTAGTATTCAAGGAGCAGTGTCGATCAAGCCAATGGATAGACATTTAGTGTGACGATCGCGTAGAATGCACGTTGAAGTCTCGTTCGTAGCAGAATGCTTACGACTCTGGCTTGGGCTTATTCAGATCGCGCCTGCTGAAGCTGAAGGCGACGACATTCTGCTCAAAATTGGAGGAAAAGTGCTCAGGCACCCTTTCGGAGGGCGCCTCAACCGGATCCGTGTCCAATGAAAACGATCAAATCAACTAGTATTGTTATTACTGCAATTTGGATAATGCGACTGCCACATTGCATTTGTGAAGACTTCGAGAGAAAGATTAACGACGAATTCGTTAGAGCACAACATTGATCATGCCATTTCCTGGGCAGAAATCCATTTGTACCACCACAAATTGGAGAGCAGTAGAAAGATCAAACCTCAAATTTGACAATTTTCTGTAATCCCTCAGAGCTTATTGGACGCACCACCACAGACAGGTATGTCATTGTCATCCTTAAGATCAGATCATCTTCGACACCAATTGAGGCCTGAAATTCAGCAGTTCTTTTCAACCCGAGGCCAACAGATCCTACTTTGCCAAAACAGCGTCGCAACTAAAACACCCAACTCACCCACCATACCGGCAGACAATATACTAAACACGGTCAATGACCTTAAAACTGCCGAAATAAAAACTTCTGATTAAATACCTTCCTAATTCTAAACCTACGCAAGTGCACAAAAAAGTCTAAGCCAAAAAGACCGATGCAAATACATGTAAAAACAGCAAGCAGTTCATTGTTAAAAGGGGATTTATAAATGATTTGCATACATCTATAAAGTACTTGCGGACAATTAAATAAGGAATCAAATACTGCGCAACATTTAAGGTATCCATTTTAGGAAAAATTGCGCTTAAACATCATGTAATAAATTTGAGAATTGAAAAGCTACCCTTAAGCAGGCTGGCGGGTTTGTTACAAATTAAAAATAGAATGGTGGCTTCTGTCGTCTTCGGTGAATGCGACAATCGCCATGCAGGATATTCTAAGTTCCTTCACACCTCTCACACCAAGGGTGCATTCAACGCGGTATAGATTTACACGATGAATACAGATGTGGCGCGTTTCCTGATTAGCGCCTTGCCTTCTGTCTTGTAGTCCTTTGAACGAATAGGTCAGAGCTAATGGATTTCAGTGCGACCATGGGGTGGACGAGACACTTCTTCCTTTCTGCTCCGATAAATTCTGACGCAATCCCCATCACGGTGTTCGCAATGGCTGCCTCATGGTCTCTCAGTGATCTCTCTCAACAACCAAATTATTGCATTAATTCCTCGTCTCATTAGCCCCAGCCTAGGTACTGCCCTTGTTGGGTGCCCTTATATGTACTACCAGGTAGTTTCCTTTCAGTCATAAGTGTGCGAACTTCACTTTCGCGTCTGATCGGCGATCTGCCCTTGCAGAGTTGCAGAATAATGGTTAAAATCGGAGTAGTGTGGTGCGGACAAAGCACGTATTAGGCGACAGAACGTTCATCACTCTGACCAACTCTTTGCCATAAAGGCGATGAACCTTGCAGTACAGTTGTGGTGAGTAAGTTGGCCTGAATTTGTGCACCAATCCTCCATCTCGGCGGACATCGATTTGAAGTCGCTTGTCGTGATTCTTCCTCTGGCTCATGTAGGATAGTCCCAAGTGCTTGTGCGCGGTGCTAAAAGCTTACTTGCGTCTTCTTCCGATTGCACTAAGAGCTCTGATACATTAATGGTATCGAAATGCGTTCTCACTTAACGATCCGCGAGCCGATAAAATCTTAATTGATGCACGAATCGCAGTGCGTGTCTTTGAGTTCTGGAAGGACAAGGGGTCTAGTGAGATTTAGGTGGTGCGAATTAGCTGTGAGCAAAGGTCATTAGAGTTGTTCATTGGGACAACTGAGACCGCGTATCCTAACTACCTGAAAAAATTGCCTACTGCACAATTCAGACCAGCTTAGGCGTTACGTAGGAAATCAGCATGAGTATCACGTCCAAGACCACTTTTGCACATTTAATAAATTGTACTGGCTGAGGTTCTCTCCATTCACAGGCTTGTAACGACGCCTCCTCTTCTACAGCCACCCGCCCTCCCCCTTCACCCCTGGTGAAAGTAACTGAGTAGAGGGAGTGAAAGGGTTGTTGTCCAGTACAAGGCTCAAACCACTCCACTGCCCCTCACTCCAAAGGCGCATTGAAAGCAATAAAACTATTGCAGTGCATGAGTGAACTGCTAGTAAATGAGGATAATATTGACGAAAGTAACAATTTGAAAAGGAGCAAGGAACCTCGAGACTGCCCCCTTCGATCCAGCCTCTTAACACTCCGCACTCCTGAGCAGCCTTCGCAATCCACACAGCGGACATCCGGTATGCGGCGGGATTGAGCAAGTGGATAGATGCGGTTTCGTGTGCAATGCTCTTCTGTTTGCTGAGGAGCGGCGCTGTTTTGAGCTGCGAGAGAAGGCGATGTCGTGGTGTGACGCAGAGTGCCTTGCGGGGAGAGCAGTCCCTACTCCATCCCTTCCCCTCGTACACACGTACATGCGCATTGCAAAACTAGCAGCTGCGGGACGCGCTCCACACATACACGCATTCCACGCTGTCTCCCTCTATCTTGGTATTCATTAATGGGCCAATCCTCGAGGTAATGCAATACGAGGCCGACCCGTGGACGGGGTTGAGCAAGCTCACAGCACCCGCCCCAGTTGGAAAAATACAGGTAATTTCATTGGTCCCAAATTAGGGACCGTTGCAGAAATTACACTGCAAAGAACAGATACTACACATGATCTTAGCTCAGAGAGCCGAGAAGCGATGCCCCACCGCCCCCACCCAAACCACCGCCTCGAGTAGCTTTCACTTGCTCCACGACCGCTACACCATCGCTACTCAACAGCCTCTAAGATAACTCGTCTTTTGCATATCTCCCCTGCGTTTCGTCTAATTCTCCACGCTCACCATTACCCGTTTTATTTCCTTTCCTTCTTTTTGTCTCATTCATCCTCAGCTGAATTGCTCATCCCTAATCACACACATCTATGCGCACGCTACTCGCTTTCTATTTCAGTAGGCTGTCAATAAGCCATCCCACCTCTCTGGCTGACCTCTCAAGTGCAGCCGTCTCGCTACACTTATACCTGCAGTTAGCTGCGCGTCCTGCGCCTCTGCACTCTGATGTTGTGGTGCTGTCCTATTCTGTGCTGCAGTCTCCACTGCACCATCGCGAAACAATCAAATACGCACATTGACGCTGTCGTTTACTTCCATGCGGCCATGTGCCCACGAGGGCATGCACATTTGAATCACCTATCTTTAAATGACTCTCGTCACCGCTTGGCCATCGCTGCACTCCTTTGCACCTCAAGTCCTTTTTCCATAACATGGTTTCCCGCATTTTTTCTTCTGCCTTGGTAGTTTGGTCCTTCTAATCTTTAACGTTATAATTGCATGTAGATTCTAGCACGGATTTAAAATCCATTTTGAAGTGGAACTTTGATGTAAGATTCAGGTTTAGATACCATGTCATATTGCTCGAATAGCTAATATTCAAAGAGTTGGCTAAGCACCTTCTTCAAAAAGAACCTTAAATTTTTTGGTTTGGAAATGTTTTTAATCTCACTTACTCCGGCATCCAACCTAATGCTCAAACTTCGCATTTCTGCTTTTTTATCAACGTCAAATTGCTTCCTCGACACACGGGTGCATTTGAGGTGATAATGGCTGAGTTAACGTTTTCCTTTTACAAAAGGTTATGTAAATATATAAGGCTTGGAGTGATGGATTCTGCTGAACCACTAATGGCAGTCTGAATGACGACATTTGCATGTAAGGCGCTTAAGACAATCAAAGCGCTGCAACTTTTGATCGCGGCATTTGTCACTTTGCACCTTGCCAAGTCGTTAGTTGTCGAAATCCAAAGACGAAGTGACAGCTGCTGAGGCATAAGAAAGAATTAACTTTGAGGTTTATCCGGCGTATGTGTTCACTTATAACGTGTTTTAATTGAGAAGAGCTACTGTCAACTCAGAAATGACCAGTCATAAAAGTGTGTAATCCCACAAGTATCCATGCCTAATTTAAAATAGTATACAATGTGAAGATTGAATGGAATATCGGTAAAAAATAAGACGGCGAGAACTGTAAAAGAGCAAAGTTGTCTAATATGGTGAGTGAATTGGCATAAAATCAGGTAATTATAATGAAGTGTTGACAAGAAAGAAATGAACTCTGAGTGATTAGCATATGAAATTGCTTGTGGTTTGAGAGTCACGGACGCGTGACTGTAGGTAGAAAGGAGTGCAGCGATGGCCAAGCGGTGACGAGAGTCATTTAAAGATAGGTGATTCAAATGTGCATGCCCTCGTGGGCACATGGCCGCATGGAAGTAAACGACAGCGTCAATGTGCGTATTTGATTGTTTCGCGATGGTGCAGTGGAGACTGCAGCACAGAATAGGACAGCACCACAACATCAGAGTGCAGAGGCGCAGGACGCGCAGCTAACTGCAGGTATAAGTGTAGCGAGACGGCTGCACTTGAGAGGTCAGCCAGAGAGGTGGGATGGCTTATTGACAGCCTACTGAAATAGAAAGCGAGTAGCGTGCGCATAGATGTGTGTGATTAGGGATGAGCAATTCAGCTGAGGATGAATGAGACAAAAAGAAGGAAAGGAAATAAAACGGGTAATGGTGAGCGTGGAGAATTAGACGAAACGCAGGGGAGATATGCAAAAGACGAGTTATCTTAGAGGCTGTTGAGTAGCGATGGTGTAGCGGTCGTGGAGCAAGTGAAAGCTACTCGAGGCGGTGGTTTGGGTGGGGGCGGTGGGGCATCGCTTCTCGGCTCTCTGAGCTAAGATCATGTGTAGTATCTGTTCTTTGCAGTGTAATTTCTGCAACGGTCCCTAATTTGGGACCAATGAAATTACCTGTATTTTTCCAACTGGGGCGGGTGCTGTGAGCTTGCTCAACCCCGTCCACGGGTCGGCCTCGTATTGCATTACCTCGAGGATTGGCCCATTAATGAATACCAAGATAGAGGGAGACAGCGTGGAATGCGTGTATGTGTGGAGCGCGTCCCGCAGCTGCTAGTTTTGCAATGCGCATGTACGTGTGTACGAGGGGAAGGGATGGAGTAGGGACTGCTCTCCCCGCAAGGCACTCTGCGTCACACCACGACATCGCCTTCTCTCGCAGCTCAAAACAGCGCCGCTCCTCAGCAAACAGAAGAGCATTGCACACGAAACCGCATCTATCCACTTGCTCAATCCCGCCGCATACCGGATGTCCGCTGTGTGGATTGCGAAGGCTGCTCAGGAGTGCGGAGTGTTAAGAGGCTGGATCGAAGGGGGCAGTCTCGAGGTTCCTTGCTCCTTTTCAAATTGTTACTTTCGTCAATATTATCCTCATTTACTAGCAGTTCACTCATGCACTGCAATAGTTTTATTGCTTTCAATGCGCCTTTGGAGTGAGGGGCAGTGGAGTGGTTTGAGCCTTGTACTGGACAACAACCCTTTCACTCCCTCTACTCAGTTACTTTCACCAGGGGTGAAGGGGGAGGGCGGGTGGCTGTAGAAGAGGAGGCGTCGTTACAAGCCTGTGAATGGAGAGAACCTCAGCCAGTACAATTTATTAAATGTGCAAAAGTGGTCTTGGACGTGATACTCATGCTGATTTCCTACGTAACGCCTAAGCTGGTCTGAATTGTGCAGTAGGCAATTTTTTCAGGTAGTTAGGATACGCGGTCTCAGTTGTCCCAATGAACAACTCTAATGACCTTTGCTCACAGCTAATTCGCACCACCTAAATCTCACTAGACCCCTTGTCCTTCCAGAACTCAAAGACACGCACTGCGATTCGTGCATCAATTAAGATTTTATCGGCTCGCGGATCGTTAAGTGAGAACGCATTTCGATACCATTAATGTATCAGAGCTCTTAGTGCAATCGGAAGAAGACGCAAGTAAGCTTTTAGCACCGCGCACAAGCACTTGGGACTATCCTACATGAGCCAGAGGAAGAATCACGACAAGCGACTTCAAATCGATGTCCGCCGAGATGGAGGATTGGTGCACAAATTCAGGCCAACTTACTCACCACAACTGTACTGCAAGGTTCATCGCCTTTATGGCAAAGAGTTGGTCAGAGTGATGAACGTTCTGTCGCCTAATACGTGCTTTGTCCGCACCACACTACTCCGATTTTAACCATTATTCTGCAACTCTGCAAGGGCAGATCGCCGATCAGACGCGAAAGTGAAGTTCGCACACTTATGACTGAAAGGAAACTACCTGGTAGTACATATAAGGGCACCCAACAAGGGCAGTACCTAGGCTGAGGGCTAATGAGACGAGGAATTAATGCAATAATTTGGTTGTTGAGAGAGATCACTGAGAGACCATGAGGCAGCCATTGCGAACACCGTGATGGGGATTGCGTCAGAATTTATCGGAGCAGAAAGGAAGAAGTGTCTCGTCCACCCCATGGTCGCACTGAAATCCATTAGCTCTGACCTATTCGTTCAAAGGACTACAAGACAGAAGGCAAGGCGCTAATCAGGAAACGCGCCACATCTGTATTCATCGTGTAAATCTATACCGCGTTGAATGCACCCTTGGTGTGAGAGGTGGGAAGGAACTTAGAATATCCTGCATGGCGATTGTCGCATTCACCGAAGACGACAGAAGCCACCATTCTATTTTTAATTTGTAACAAACCCGCCAGCCTGCTTAAGGGTAGCTTTTCAATTCTCAAATTTATTACATGATGTTTAAGCGCAATTTTTCCTAAAATGGATACCTTAAATGTTGCGCAGTATTTGATTCCTTATTTAATTGTCCGCAAGTACTTTATAGATGTATGCAAATCATTTATAAATCCCCTTTTAACAATGAACTGCTTGCTGTTTTTACATGTATTTGCATCGGTCTTTTTGGCTTAGACTTTTTTGTGCACTTGCGTAGGTTTAGAATTAGGAAGGTATTTAATCAGAAGTTTTTATTTCGGCAGTTTTAAGGTCATTGACCGTGTTTAGTATATTGTCTGCCGGTATGGTGGGTGAGTTGGGTGTTTTAGTTGCGACGCTGTTTTGGCAAAGTAGGATCTGTTGGCCTCGGGTTGAAAAGAACTGCTGAATTTCAGGCCTCAATTGGTGTCGAAGATGATCTGATCTTAAGGATGACAATGACATACCTGTCTGTGGTGGTGCGTCCAATAAGCTCTGAGGGATTACAGAAAATTGTCAAATTTGAGGTTTGATCTTTCTACTGCTCTCCAATTTGTGGTGGTACAAATGGATTTCTGCCCAGGAAATGGCATGATCAATGTTGTGCTCTAACGAATTCGTCGTTAATCTTTCTCTCGAAGTCTTCACAAATGCAATGTGGCAGTCGCATTATCCAAATTGCAGTTATAACAATACTAGTTGATTTGATCGTGTTCATTGGACACGGATCCGGTTGAGGCGCCCTCCGAAAGGGTGCCTGAGCACTTTTCCTCCAATTTTGAGCAGAATGTCGTCGCCTTCAGCTTCAGCAGGCGCGATCTGAATAAGCCCAAGCCAGAGTCGTAAGCATTCTGCTACGAACGAGACTTCAACGTGCATTCTACGCGATCGTCACACTAAATGTCTATCCATTGGCTTGATCGACACTGCTCCTTGAATACTAAGCCTGTTCCTGCTGATACGAGGATGTTTTTCGGATGGAATATTTATTAGTGCAGGTGATGGGTGGATGCAAATATTGAATTCTGCTGCCAGAAATAGATATGACTGAACAAATGGAGCGGCATACCGGTAATATTTCCCCGAAGTGCAAAGGGCAGGTGTTTCGTTAAGGCTGTACCAACGCTGAATGTCGTTTTGGCAATCAGCGTTCGCTGATGGATTTTTTGCCGAAACTGTTGGAAGTCTGCAAAGTAGGTTGCAAGCGGCGCCGTGTCGTGACTTCCGCGTTGTGATGTGGTAGGCAAAAAGGGCCAAGTTAATGAGTGTGAAGATTGTGGATAGATGGAGGAAGGAACTCGCCAATTCATAGGTGCGTATAAATGCGCATTTTTATGCACATCTGTAAAGTCTCCACTTGTACATACTGTTTACTTGCTGTTTATCTACTTTGATGAGGTGTGACGCCTGACTGCGAAGTGTAGTCTTTTGCATTAAGCCGCAGCCACTGTCTGTTGAATGGGGATCCAACGCTGACTTAGGACTAACTGTGCCTCCTCTTACTCTTTTATCTTCCACATGTTTCACTTGTTTGCTGCCATCAATAGTTTAGGTGCTTTCACCCAGCACTGGTATACATGAAGTATTGACAGTTCTGACTTGCGCATTTTGTTTCGTTTTTTTTTACCGGTCAGATGGGTATGTGGTGTACGTTTGTCGATCACTTGTATTGTCATGGAGGCCTAAATGGGGCAGGTCGTGTTTAGCGAGATTCAATGAATATGCATGTGTTTTTTGAGAAGTTTCAATGGGAGAAGTTGTTTATGGTTATTACAAAGTGTGCTAAATTTATTACTGGATTGAGTGTGCTGGATGTTGCTAGGCAAGGGAAATTGATTTGCTTTGTGCTACGTGTGAGCTTCTGCAACGGACCGCAGGCATTGCTTCTGAATAAGTGTAAATCCATCCACGTTGGGATGGTAGCATTCATGCTGGGTACTCTTGCATTAAGTGGGTATATTATACTTAAACCCCTGATGGTTTGAAAGCTTGCTGCTGCTTTACTTATTATAAAGGTTTTGTGTATTTGATGGGACTATCTCGTAGGTTTGTGCGCTTTTCAGGTGCACTCAGATTTTCCTGATTATTAGGCAATTTCGTTGGTCCCTTCTGCTGATGTTAGTTTGTTTTTAAATTAGAGAAAAGGCAGGGCAGAAGACGCGACATTGAGCGAATCCGACTGTTTATTGTTCCCTGCCTAAGACACCAAACTATGCACATTTATCATTGTCAGAAGAAGCATCCGGAGATGTCTGCCTCCGAATTGCTGATGAATGTAGTGTTTGTGGGAAACGTAATGTCGCGATGATGACTTTGAAGACGACCCACTAATTATCTTGGCTTCTTCACTTCTCCTGTAGCAATGCAGTAGTCCCGACGTAGTCCTTCCCCTCACTCTTGCCCCTTAGGCGTGTAGTAATTAGCGTTGGCTTTAGCTGTTTTGCTTTTGGGCTAATAGTTGGCTGACAGGTAGTGGAGACAGACAAAAGCGTAGGTTAGCCGCATTAATATTCTTGACGGCTAGTGGTCAGTAGACGTCCCTCAAGACGTGGGTGGATGTGCACTGGCAAGTGTTAAGCTTCATCTGATTCCTTATTTACGTTCTTTAACTCACTTATTGATTTGGTTATTTGGTTAGTAAGGTTTTTGTTGGATGGACAGTCGAAGGTGAGGCAATATGTATGTTTCACTGTCTATGGATCTATTCTCCTACTTAACTCCATTTGTTTTGCTGTAGCGATATGACATGTGGCGTTAGAACGTTTGTACGGTCCTGCTTGATGTGAGCGAGCTTGTTGAAGTCGTTCCATCTTAGTCAAAACATCTGACTGTCGGAGATGCTAAAATTAGCACCTCTCCGACGCCCTGGTGACGAGTGGTTTTGGAGAGCATTGCTTTATTTTGACTATGTAGTCGCTACTAATAATGCACCGGGGCTGTGGGTGCATTAGGTATCGGGGAGGGTGGAAGGGATACCGCCGTCATAGAAATATCCACGATTTAGTGCGTACGGTCCCTTAACCGTATGTTCTAGCAATTGACAATATTGGGCGCTTTTAAAATCCTTCGATCGCCCATTTACACCCGTGTTCTTTGTTTATTAAATTGGTCGGTCACCTAGTAGAGGTTTGGAGGCAGAGTTTGGATGAGGAGGTAAAGCCAGTGTCGGTTGTCTAATGACCTAGCTGTCACTCTGTATATCTCAATCACTCTGTCAGCCAACCTACCAATGCACCCAACTGTCTATTGTTTTATCTATCGATTTATTTCTCTGCCCATTCTTTTACTTGCGGAATGTGTAGTGGCCAATCGCGGCAGCATACGATAGATATGTGAAAGTGGTCGAGATAAACTTGTTTTCATTGTTCCCAGAAGGCATTTAAATGGTGAAAAATGCATCACTTTGAATGGCAGGGACGTTGGAGGAAGGCACCTTAGTCATCCGGATATGAAGCTAACTGGGAGGAAGTGAATACATCAATACGCTGCTGATAGATTACTCAATTTACTAGTCTTTGCACCGACCAAAATTAGGAGGGGGAGGCAGGTGTCAATTAAAGTGCCTCTAAGAATGCAAGTTTTGCTGAAGATGATGTGTAGCAGTGTTGGAAGGCTAGGTGGATCACACTAGGCCTCATGTCAGTGCAGAACTGTGCCGGCGTTCTTTTTCATTGCTCCCGAAGCCATTTTCCTACGAAGTGCAGGTAATAGCAATCATTTCGACTAAGCATAACCTCTGTAACACAAGATTTAGGTGTCAAGCAAGGGATTGCGCAGAACGGTGTTGGCTGTTTGGTTGTTCAAAACCACTGGACGCAGACAAAACGGCCGCGTGTCTCATCATTATGGCCTTATCTATCAGTCTGGGTACAGCCACGGGGACACGGAACCCATAATGGGGATAAACATTGTCAATCGACATTTGTCTCAAGGGTTGCGCTGTTATTCATCAGGGATCTATAACTCAGTTGATACCTACTTCCAGGGCTGCCGGACTCAACCAGGGATGATTAAATCGAAATGTGTTAATCACAAGAGCCACGAGACACGTTATCGAGTGCTTGACACGTGGCGTTTTTACGACTGACCTCTGCGTTATTGCTCCTTCCCACTCTGCCACCGGTTCCATTTTAAATGGAACGCATGAGATGACTCCTTTATTTTAGTGTGGTGGGCTCTCTTATCATCACTGGAATGGTTAACAATTCCATTATGCTGTTCTCTCCACTTTCATGCGTTTTTTATTTGTCCATGCTTAGACATTTGCAGCACTTCGATTGGGTAATACTTTAGTTTAAAAGCACCCTCGGGGAGGGCGATTGAGCATCAGAAATCGTCCGTTCCCCTTTTTTCATGACCGATGCTAATTTTCAACTTCCAATGAACGAGTGAGAGAGCTCCTGTTAATCGGTCCTCGCGTATGGCATCAGATTTACTGATTTCATTCATTTCTGTGATTTCCTCTTAAAAGCCAGCATTTTTGAAGGAAGTTTAAAGGCGGCTGCATGGCGGGGTAGTCTCTTGCCTCTTGTTAGATTGCGAAGTGTAAACATCATCCTATTAAGAGGCTCTCAGTGGAGCGTTGGGGTTTTCGCGTTTCGGACTCAACTATAACGTGCAAAGTCAAGTATGTTGGCTATTTCCTCAAAAGGTGGGTTTTGCAACTATTTTGCAAAGCCGCCCCTTTGTGCTGTTTCATTTGATTCTTGGGGCTCTTCTTCGTTCATTTGAAATTCTGTCCTTCTGATAATATGCAATGAACAGGTAGACATTTCGTTTCGTTTATTTGGTTTATAAGGGAATTTCGGCGTAGCTTCATTCTTCCCGTGTTTGAGCTTGTAATTAATCCATCAGTAGGTTCAAGCTTTTCATCTTTTTTAACACCTGAAATTTGACAGTTTTTGTCGATCTGGCTTCGAGTTTTTGTAACATATTTTTTTCCTGTGCCACGTATGTTATTGTCCACAACCTATGCATCCGTCGCGCAGTCGCCAGAGTTTGTCTTCATATAGAGCTTCAAAACGGGCGGCTGTGGTCTACACTTCATTAGTGCAAATAGTCTGGTGATGTTTGATCTCCATTGGGATCTAGCTGACAACGACCAGACCGCAATGATTGTAGGGAAGGGACAGTTCCACACCTATCGCATCAAATCACTTCTATAAATATCCCGGTCGTGATTTCCTTTTAGTTGCGCATAATTGAGGAGAGGATGATGTAATAGCAGGCGCACCCGAAGACATTAAGCAGTTGTGCGGTGGAGTTAATGGGGAGGGTAGAGGGTCGTTTTGGTCTAGTTGAGCTGAATGAGCTCTTTGCGTGTTACTCAGGGACTGCTCCTGACATGCATGACAGATTGGTTATAAAGGTGATTTCTCTTTCCTTCATTGCCATCCATATGAAGGAAGTATTTTGAGCTTAATTTGCCGTAAGCATTAGCATTAGCACGAATGCATTCGTCCCCTGCACAATTTTACGGCAGGTTCAAATGTCTGTAGTGTATGAATCTAGTTCAGACACGAGGTCCGTCACTTGAAGTGGCTTATAGCCGTAGTTTGTCCGTGTGGATCCTGGAGACCATGCGCTGAAGGAGGAAGGGGACGTTGAAAGGATCGATAATGTCTTCCGGCATCACCCGAATGGGAAGCAACTAGAGACTCTCTAAATCTCCAATTCTCACAATTTCTGATGTCTGCACCTCACTCTCCAAGCCTGGATGATTTCCAATGCTGTATGCTTCTTCATAGTTTCCATTATTAGAGAATTAAAGTCGTTATACATGGTGGCTTCCTTCTGTTTTTCCCCACCACTTCCACATGCCAGCATCCTGATTTCAAGTTAAGGGAGCACAGTTGCCTAAATCCAAGTAATGCACCTAACGATTTGTTTATACTGAGTAACAGGAATGCGTCTGTCTTCGATATGACTTTTAGATGCTCATAGTCCATGTACAAACGCGTGACTTTTATAATTGTGCAACGTTATTTTGAATAATCTCTTTCATTGGACTGTTTGCTTCTAGCAAGTGCGTGGTATGAGTCTAAGTGGTTAGCTGATGGATCTGACTTCACCGGTATCCATCTTATGCTTCACAAAACTTGCTCGGCCTAGTTGAGCGCTTTACAACTGGCACCATTTTTGCTCTTGTTGTCGATAATGTGAATCAACTGTGTGCAATCTCACTTAAGCTGTTCATGGGTACGACTGCGTCCTTTTGGAGGGCACTGCAAGTGCTATCTGCGCTTCTATCGGTAGCGAAACAGTTGGATTGTCTTTAGTGCCACATCAGCTAGTATATATTTTCAAGTTTTGAATCTGCGGAGCTTTGCGGCCGAATGTCCATCGAATGAACAAAGCGGCAATGCAGAAAACCTTTTGTAAAACTGGGTATGTGGTGCACTTGGACGACGACAAGCATAGGGATGACAGGATATCAAACGGACTCAATAGACTTCCAAAGGATTTGAAGTTGGGTGCTTATAGTCACTAAATTAGCCTTAAGCACTTCTGACTCAGTCTGAACTTGAACTGGGAATTTTAGCAATCTTAATCGATATAAAGGTTTATGCAGCCCTCCTGGATAGACAGGCCGTTGGCCCTCTGAAACAAAACGCGTGTACCCTGTGTGTGAACAATGCGTCGCCATGTGATGAATGGACGTGCTGTTATGTGTTTCATGTTCACACTACGTGTGCGCGCACAGACGGGGGTCGTGAGGCGACGCTGGCGGGATAGGAACCAGTGGCGGTTTGATGGCAAGACATGGTGGCCGAGTGTGGGGGTGCAGGATGCGGAAACAAGGGGAGGAAAAGGGGGGAGACGGAGGTGCGGTACCACCGTGAGCACAGTCACCTATTCACCAGCTGCGGATGATGAACGTATCAATCGAGACGGGTTTAAGCATGTCTACTTATGAGAACAGTGAATGGCCTGATTCACATTCTCGCCGCACCTGCTTTCTCCAGCACACATTCGCATAGGTTGAGTGTGACGGCTTGAGTGACCTCGACATGTCGGTCAGTAAAGCCGCTGTCATTAGCTTAATAGTTACTCCAGACACTCAACTAGCGCTCTACTGACAAGACCGCTACAAGGGTTAAATAGATTTTAATTAAATAAGGGTGCACTGATTAATCTGAAGAATTGTAACCGAGCAAATGCGGACTAATGCGCAAATGCGCAGGCTAAAGTTAAGAGAGGGAGGCATGCGTCAATTAAGTTGCCTCTAAGAATGCAAGTTTTGCTGAAGATGATGTGTAGCAATGTTGGAGGGCTAGCTGGGATCACATTAGGCGTTATGTCAGTGCCGAACTGTGTCGGCGTTCTTTCTTGTGCTCCCGAAGCCTTTTTCCTACGAAGTGCAGGTAATAGCAATCCTTTAGTCTAAGCGTAGCGTCTGTAACACAAGACTTAGGTGTCAAGCAAGGGATCGCGCAAAACAGTGCTGGCTGCTTGGTTGTTCAAAAGCACTGGACGTAGACAAAATGGCCGCGTGTCTCATCATTATGGCCTTATCTATCAGTCTGGGTACAGCCACGGGGACACGGGACCCATAATGGGGATAAACATTGTCAATCTACATTTGTCTCAAGGGTTGCGCTGTTATTCATCAGGGATCTATAACTTAGTCAGTACCTACTTACAGGGCTGCCAGATTCAACCAGGGATGATTAAATCGAAATGTGTTAATCACAAGAGCCACGAGACACATCATCGAGCGCTTGACGCATGGCGTTTTCACGACTGGCCTCTGCATTATTGCTTCTTCCCACCCTGCCACCGATTTTATTTTTAATGGAACCTACGAGGTGACTTCTTCATTTTAGTGTGATGGGCTCACTTGCCATCGTTATAATGGTTAACAAACCCATTGTGCTGTTCTCTTCACTTTCGTGCATTTGTTATTTGCCCATGCTTAGACATTTGCAATATTTCGATTGGGTAATACTTTAGTTTAAAAGCACCCTCGGGGAGGGCGATTGAGCATCAGAAATCGTCTATTTCCCTTTTTTCATGATTAATGCTAATTTTTGACTTCCAATGAAGGAGTGAGAGAGCTCTTGTTAATCTGTCCTCGCGTATGGCATCAGATTTACTGATTTCATTCATTTCTGTGATTTCCTCTTAAAAGCCAGCATTTTTGAAGGAAGTTTGAAGGCAGCTGCTTGGCGAGGGAGGGTTTCTTGCCCCTTGTTAGCTTGTGAAGAGTAAACGTCAATCCATTAGGAGGCTCTTGGTGGAGCGTTGGAGTTTTCGCGTTTCAGACTCAACTATAGCGTGCAAAGTCAAGTAGGTTGACTATTTCCTCAAAAGGTGGATTTTGCAACGATTCTGCTAAACCGCCCCTTTGCACTGTTTCATTTGATTCTTGGGGCTCTTCTTCGTTCATTTGAAATCCTCTTTTTCTGATAATATGTAAAGAAGAGGCAGACATTTTCGTTTCGGTTATTTGCTTTGGCAGGGAATTTCGGCGAAGCTTCATTCTTCCCGTCTTTGAGCTTGTAATTAATTTGCCAGTAAGTTCAAGCTTTCTGTCTTTTTTTAGCACCTGAAATTTAGCAATTTTATCGATCTAGCTTCAAGTTTTTTCGTAACATCTTTTCTCTTGTGCCACGTGTGTTATTGTCCACAACCTATGCATCCGTCGCACTGTCGTCAGAGTTCGTCTTCATATAGAGTAGCAAAACGGGTGGTCGTGGTCTACATTTCATTAGTGCAAATAGTCTGGTGATGTTTGATCTCCATTGGGATCCAGCTGACGAAGACTAGACCGCAGTGCGTGTGTAGGGTGATGTACAGAAGGGACAGTTCTACACCTATCTCGTCAAATCGGTTCTATAAATATCTCGGTCGTGATTTTCTTTTAGTTGGGCACAATGGAGGAGAGGATGCTGTAATAGCAGGCGCACCCGAAGACATTGAGCAGTTGTGCGGTGGAGTTAATGAAGAGGGTGGAGGGACGTTTTGGTCTTGTTGAGCTGAATGAGCTCCTTGCATGTTACTCAAGGACTGCTCCTGACATGCATGAAAGATTGGTCATAAAGGTGATTCCTCCTTCCTTCATTGCCATCCAAATGAAGGAAGTATTTTGAGCTTAATTTGCCGTAAGCATTAGCATTAGCACGAATGTATTCGTCCCCTGCACAATTTTACGGCAGGTTGTTGTTTTCGTTTTGCAGTTTCAAATGTCTGTGGTGTGCAAATCTGGTGCAGACACGAGGTCCGTCACTTGAAGTGGCTTATAGCCGTAGCTTGTTCGTGTGGATCCTGGAGACCATGCGCTGAAGGAGGAAGGGGACATAGAAAAGACCGGTAATGTCTTCCGTTATCGTCCGAATGGGAAGCAACTGGCGATTCTCTAAATCTCCAATTCTCACAATTTCTGATGTCTGCACCTCTCTCTCCAGGCCTACATGATGTCCAATGCTGCATGCTTCTTCAGTGTTTCCATTATTAGAAAATCTAAGGTGCTACACACGGTGGCTTCCTTCTGTTTTCCCCACCACTTTCACATGCTAGCATCCTGATTTCAAGTTAAGGGTGTACAGTTGCTTAAATCCAAGTAATGCACGTAGCGATTTGTTTATACTGAGTAACATGAATGCGTCTGTCTTCGATATGCTTTTAGATGCTCATAGTCCATGCACAAACGCGTGGCTTTTATAATTGTGCAACGTTATTTTGAATAATCTCTTTCATTGGACTGTTTGCTTCTAGCAAGTGCGTGGTATGAGTCTAAGTGGTTAGCAGATGGGTCTGACTTCACCGGTATCCATCTTATGCTTCACAAAACTTGCTCGGCCTAGTTGAGCGCTTTACAACTGGCACCGCTTTTGCTCTTGTAGTCGATACTATGAATCAACTGTGTGCAATCTCACTTAAGCTGTTCATGGGTACGACTGCGTCCTTTTGGAGGGCACTGCAAGTGCTATCTGCGCTTCTATCGGTAGCGAAACACCTGGATTGTCTTTAGTGTCACATTTGATAATTCATTCCCAGGTTTTGAATCTGCGGAGCTTTGCAGCAGAATGTCCATCGAGTGGACAAAGCGACAATCTAGAAAACCTTTTGTAAAACTGAGTACGTGGTGCACTTGGACGACGACAAGCATAGGGATGACAGGATATCTATCAGACTCAATAGACCTCCAAAGGATTTGAAGTTGGGTGCTTATAATCAGTAAATTAGCCTTAAGCACTTTTGACTCAGTCCGAACTTGAACTGGGAATTTCAGCAATCTTAATCTATATAAGGGTTTATGCAGCCCTCCTGTCTTGACAGATTGTTGGCTGTCTGAAACAAAACGCGTGTACCCTGTGTGTGAACAATGCGTCGCCATGTGATGAATGGACGTGTTGTTACGTGTTCTATGTCCACACTGCGCGTGCACACACAGACGGGGGTCGTGGGACGATGCTGGTTGGGTAAGCACTAATGGAGGTTCGATGGCAAGGCATGGTGACCGAGTGTGGGGGTGCAGGATGCAGACACAAGGGGAGGGAAAAGGGGGGAGACGGAGGTGCGGTACCACCGTGAGCACAGTCACCTATTCACCAGCTGCGGATGATGAACGTATCAATCGAGACGGGTTTAAGCATGTCTACTTATGAGAACAGTGGATGGCCTGATTCAAATTGCCGCCGCACCTGCTTTCTCCAGCACACATTCGCTTAGGTAGAGTGTGACGGTTTGTGTGACCTCGACAGTAAAGCCACTACCATTAGCCTAATAGTTACTCCGGACCCTCAACTAGCGCTGTATTGACAAGACCGCAGGAGTATTAGGCATGCTGAAAAGGTTAAGTGGATTTTGACCAAATAAGCGCGCACTAATTAATCTAAAAATTGTAACCGATTAAATGTGGCAATACTACATTGGATTTTACAGCCTGCGTGCAATGTTTATCAAATTGTACATTTATTCCGATTTTGACGACGTCTGTAAGCACAAATTCAAGTTAAAAATTATGACATGATGGTGCAGCCACAATGACGCCTCATTTTCACTTGGCAGTCACAAATGGCATAAGTCAACTTCCGGAAGAAATGACGCATCTATACTTGAGAGACCAACTTAATTCCATGACATTCGTACAAACGAAATGCCGCAGAAGATTTGCAAGTGGATCAAAGCAGCACATGCAGCTTCATGATACAGTTGAGAAATGCCATTTTCCGTTAAGACAAATCCAGCAAATAAGATGACAGGTGATGCTAAATAACCCTTGTTAGTATGAGGCATACCGTAATTAAGATGGAAGAAGACGGCAAGACACTGCTTGCCAGCATCGATGACATGGATGCACGCACTTGTGGAACTATCAAGATGGAAGCCGTTTAAGCAACAATAGTCTCCGATGCTAAGTACAAGACCAGGTTGGTTTGTTGAACAGCAAATAATATTTTTCAGACTAAACAGATCTTCGAAAAACAAGAATCGGGTTCACTCTTTAACAAATTGTGGGTCCCTTGCAGAATTAGGCGCATTTATGAATACAAGCATTTTGGCTGAGCTTACTCCTCTAGACTAATAGCTAGTTCTCACATGAGTATCTCGAGACAAGGAACGCTTTCAATGCATTGTGTGTAAAGTAGAACAATGAACGTAATTCACACCAATCATTAGTCGCCCTTACAAATAATAATATAGTTTGTGGAGAAATGCATATCCTCGAAAGTACATAATGCGAAACATCGAGAACTGAAGGGTGAATAAACTGTTTAAAGCTTTTTTTGTTTGATTAAGGCAAATTTGCCAGGATAGAATCTTAAACAGTGTTGTAGTTCAAAGAAAATGAGCACTGTTTGCGCTATTAGCACACTGAGGGATGCAAGTAAAATTAACACCTTTTAACATAAGACCTGCTAAGAACGAAGTGGAATGGATCAGAGTGTGGCCTTTCACTCCAACTTAAATCGAAGATATGGTTTGTAAATCAGTAAATATTGCAAGCGAAGAAAGACCAAATGTTAAATTTCGAATACGAAATAATAGGTGAAACCAAACACGGAGGCACTTTTAGTAAATTGGAAAACGTTTAAAACTAGCTGCATTTTTCCTCATATCAGCGTACGCAGATGCCATTTGCCTCGCATGGAAGCACGACTCTACAAAAAGCTCTAAAAATTACTGCATCCAGAGCAAAAAAATTGCCTAGTGTTTCAAAAATTGTGACAAAGAAAGACCTTTTATTAAAGGTAAATATTTTCCAAAAACAAGGTCATTTCATAACCAGGCCGCGTTAAGAAAAGTTAAAAGGAAAATAGACAGGGAATACTTTGTGTTGCAGGCCCCCTCTTTCCCTCTTTCCTCCCTTCCTACTTCCTTTCTCCTCCTTCTCCTCTTGCTTTACCACCCGTCCCCTACTTACCTACTTACATGCCACTTCAACTTGGACCACTACAAACACTCCTCTTCGCTGAACAGCATCCTCTTTCCCACTCCAATGTGTGGCATCATGCACCGCCACGCATGCTAGTCATTGCACGTCTATTTGCACACGCATGTGCGCCCGTCGCGGTGGCGACGTGGAGAGGGAGGTGGAGGATGCGTGATGGTGGATGGTGAATGGATGGATAAGTGGGTGGGTGGGTGGAGGGATGGATGAATGGCTGGCTGGCTGGTAGGCGACTAGTCTCAAACAAAATTTGACCTTGGTCGGAAGGCGCTAGCAGCAATATGTCAACAAATTCCACAAGCGGAGACATTTCCTTGCCAGTGCGGCCCCACGATTTTTCGAGCAGCCACAGCGTGGATTATGCGTAAAGGGAATGACGTATGCCTAACCTTGTTAGCAATCGGCAATAAATCGAGCACGGCCAAGGTGTTACACCCATGCAAATAGGACAGCACCTCGACAGCACAAAGCTAACAGTTGCAGCGGAAATCAACAATTATTCGGATGCTAGCAACATTTTTGAAGAAACAGTCGGTCTACAGTTGCAGAAATTAGAAGCATTTTTTGATTGGAAACGTTGCAATCATTCAAGCCTTTTGTATTTACAAACTGCCAAATAAGATCGACAGAGAATTGGACACGTATCGTCTAGGTGAGGCTTGGAGTTGCTGACCACTTGTCCATTAATAAGTTATCGCTCCACGCCAAGCCACCTACGCTGCATCGCAACTTACCTCCCTCTCTACATCTTCATCAATCCTACCCAAGCACATCCACATATCCTCCAAACAGCGGACGCAAGAACATGGGCACTACGAAATCATGCGCAATCAACTCACCATGATAGACCCCATGGTCACGAGGGTTAAAGTGCAACCAGGCTACTATGATTGTGCCTTCTCCCACCACTATACCATGCGTTTTTAGTCTGTGATAAGAGTCGCAGTTGCGTCGACGGTCTACCAGCACAGTAAGGAGTAGGGGTGGGTGAGGGAAACGAGGAGACATATGACGGAGATGGCGACTATTGCATTGGTGGAGAGGAGCAAGCGCAAGCACGTTGGTGAGAAGCTACTTACGGTGTGATGGTCATTAGCTGAAGTGGTTATGAAACGAATTTCCGTACAGCCCAGCCAATATAGCATTAATTCTTAGCCTGATGGTCCAAGGATCGAGTACGTATTTAGCTGAGTCTGCATCGCAGCCACTTTTCATTTGTGCCTTTAGACTACAAGCAATGGACACTCGCCATTTAGCCACAGTGTCTGGCCTCTCGTTTGGCGTCCTACTGCCTAGCCGTGCTGCAGCTATCAATGCACCGTAGTGAATGTACAATTAGCTGAATAGCAGTTGCTTTATTAAGAAGTCAATCCAAGGAGTCACTCACATCCGGAAAGAAGTGCTCAAGACATTTGTGCTACTGGCTCTCGGTCAGTAGAGGTTTTAATAAAAACCATGGAATCAACTGCCTTTACAATTACAGGAAGAAATCTGGATTCTGATGTCAAGAGGAGAGAATTTTTAGTTATGTAGTGTAATACTGGGCGACATTTGCACACTGCAGATGGCAACATTTGATAGAGAGTTCGTATTAGGCCTGTTAATCGCGTTATATGTGCCAACGCATGTTTCAGCATCTACTTTCCAACCGCCGACATTAAGTCTAACCATTCCGATAAGTTAAGGCACAAAAAAGAGGACAACACTGTCTCTCTTCATAAATACAGAATAAAATCTATTCATTCGCTGCATTTCCGTAAGACGTGCGCCTAAGCTTCCAAGTCTTGGATTGCATGCACATGCCCAAGAGCGTCAAGGCACGACAAGATGGCACTCATTAATAGGCGATGAAGAGTTACCTGAATGTTGCCTCGCAAAGCACAAATTACGGAAAAGTGAAATACATGCTCCCGTATGCAGAAGCAATAACTACGTATTTGGTATTTTCTCAAAGCCACCTCCCTTCCCTTCTAGCAAGTTTTCTGCCTTCAACTAGTCTACTAGTCGATTCTTCCAAAATCCTATTACGAATGAAACGATTCGCATCCATGCAGAGGGGTTGTGTTCACTGCAATTATGGACTCTGCTTCTTTATCATCTGACATAGATTGGACAGCTGTGGACGCCTGTCCTTTGTGGTAATTAATTGACGACAAAGTGAATCCCATCGTCATCTCTACTTTCGTATTATCCATGTTATTCTCTTGTGCTCAAATCCAGTTACATCTCAACTCACACACACCCGGCACTGAAATGGTGTGATCTGTGCTGAACTCATTGCAACCCTCAAACACACCTTGCAGTGATGCACATCAGCTGCGATTTAATCCACAACTCCCCGCGCCCCTTCGCCTTCTTTCTTCCTTCGTATATTCTTCCCCATTTCTTCACTGCAATGTGCAATGCAGTCAACGATTGTTCATATCTACTTTTTGGAGGGAATGACTGGTGATTGTAAGTGATTCACGATTCTTGCTAGTAGAGTCGCATTTATGCCATTCTCCCTTTCACAAATCCAACGCAATCTTAACTTGCACACACGCGCATTACACTGAACTGAAGTAATATGTTCGGTGCTAACCTCATCATATCCCTCCAGCTCTTGCCAAATACGATTTGCATCAATACATGGCACTGCAATCACACACACACACTACCCCTTGCCTTCCTTTTCCTTATTCACTTAATCCGTATTCCCCTTTATTTTCCTTTAAGAAATGAGACTTATGCAGCTTGCTGCGCTTACCGCCTGTTTGTCCATTTCATACGAGTCAGGTGACACTGCAGCGGAACATCCAAGATAAGTTGTTTGTATTTTATTCTTTACGATACATCATTTCATTTTTGTTTGTTCACGAGCGCATTAGATATTACTCTCCTCGGCTTTATTTGGCAGGAAGTTATCTCTCTTAGATTAAAGCTTATGCCTATACTTAATTCGGCGATGGGAGAGATCATCTAAATTCATATTTACCCAGCAGCGGGTGGAAAGCAACTCTACGATGCTCAAAATGTGGTAAATACTTCCACTCCTTTTATCGAATAACGATTGTTTCAAATTATCTAGTTCTCATCAAAACAACCAACAGCGACGCCAATTCGCTTCAGCTCAATTAATTACGCAGGTTCTGTCTTACGATTCTCTGTCATAAAATCGACACGGACTGTGGACATGACCCACGTAACTCTAACTCTAATGCTTCACCTCTTCAAATTTGACCTGATTGATGTTGGGACTCTTGGAGGCACAAAAATCGTGTTAGGTTTCATAACTTTTTTACACACAATGATACATGGATGCATTGTTATTTGGGTAGATTGTTTCGCCAACCCAATGCTGTTGATTAATTGGTCTGTGGTCCTTCACCCCAGATTTCCACCGAGAACAGCTGGCCTATCATTGCTTCACTGAGGGCAGGGCCATCATTTAAATCCAATCACTTCAGTCACAGCCATGCATAGAGCCATCTGTCAGCATCTATTCATCATCAGCACACCAATCAGAAGTTTCCCCTTAACCGACGACGGTTGCAATCACTCAGCGATTTGTCATACTTCCCCTTAAAGAAAAGGGCTCAGGATCGTGGTCTTACGTGTGTTAGGATTTCACTTCATTAGGCAGTGTCATACACTACTCCCCTCCTTACTCAAACCACTTTTGTCGGACCCATGCCACCCCTAATTTGCAAAGTAAGCATCAAAAGTCGACTCGTAGTTGTAACCAAAATAATTAACGGAGGGTCTAATAAGAGTTGGCAGCTCAGACTGAGGAAGTGAAATAATTAGAAGGCTGAACAGAACAAAAAAATCACGTCTAACTGGTGGTCAAAAGACTGATTCATTCAGAATGGCACTGGCTGACATAAGAACAAGGCTCTTATTTCTCGCAACATGCTTTAACTCTGGCAGGCTGTGTTCGCTTGTAACCGTTGCTCTTTATCAGTCCATGTTTTAAACCTAATCCATAAAACACCTACTACTTTAAGTTATTACCTCATGCTACTCTTCTCTTGTCAGTAGCAAGCACTGCGAGCCCTAGAAGATCGTGAGTGATGATGGTATGTGATGGAGTGACAAACGCGACTGCAAGTACAGATGCAAATTCGTCCTCGGTTTTTGTCATATATGGGACTTAATGCAATTCCGCGGCATTTCATTCGCCATCCAACAAATGCAGATGCACTTGCTTCGACCACAGAGCAGGGTGATACTCGGTAGGTGTATGGCGCATTACCATCAAAGTCTCAGAAGTGCAGTGAATTTTGGCCTGAAATTTATAAGGCCCTTAAGCTTTAGCTTAAAATTTAAAATTTAGATGTTTTAAATGGCGTCTTAATAGGAGGTAAGGAGGTCACCGATAGATATTCCTAAGAGAATCGGTACGTTCTCAGCAGAGCATATTGTAATCTTAAATAGAGAAAAGATTACGGGCTAGACTAGGTGAATGCTCGGTTCCACAAGGCAATGCTGCACGCTTGTCTGGAGAGTGAGACACTTTACCAGGCAATGCTACTGATTTGACTACAACAAAAATTCAATTTACCTCAAAATGGCATCGTTATGAGGCCAATCAAGGATACCCTTCGGTCAGTGGTCTTCACAACACCCTCTCGGATGCACCACATTCGTTAAGTAATTGTTTCAGGCATCATAGAATAGGCTTTTGCGAAACGTGTACCTAAACATACTTCATGGAGAGATTTACACCTTTTTTCCATTCTTCACAAGCGCATTTGATGCACAATCCTAGCCTTACTTGACAATGAAAAACAAGTGGACTGTTTAGAACATTGAAATACCTACAATATTGTTTGCATGGTTTTAGGTCAGGTCGACCACAAGTCAATTAAAAAAATAACGGTCTTAGGAGTAAAGACGTCTTGGAGGGATTGTGCTACTTATTTGCCCAATAATAGGCTTGATAGGAAACAGAAGTCAAGGCTGTAGGTCAAATTCGCAGTGGCGAGTCAACTTAATGTGCAAAATAGTGGTCTGCTCCATCTTAGCACGTAGCAGGCTTCCGCAAAGCAGCATTGATGGGCATACTTTTTGCTGTTGTTTAATTATCCCTGCAGAGGTGTATTGGTTGGCGAACAGTGTCAAGTTATCAATTCATGCGTTGTAAGAAGGCTGGCCAGAAGCATCAACTCGTGCACGAATTGGTAATAATGTACTGACGAGGAGACAAAATAGCACATACGAGAGTGATCAAACTGCACTGACAGATAAATGTCCGGAACCGCAAGCACTGTTGTGCTTTTTAAATTAGCTGTCACTATGACCCTAAACAGTTGGTCTACCAACCAGCCACTCTTACTGTGCCTGCAAATTCGTGATATTTTAGAGCCTCTGGGAAGAAGATTGCTCTCTGATTTTTCTCTTTGGGTATAAAAGGCATGCATTTTTGGTTACCTAGCTGCAATTTTAGCAGGATAGGTATTTCTTTAGCCATACATTTTGTCAAACCTATTCAATGCATTTAAACTTAATTTTAGCACATTTTGCACACGTTATTGCTTTAAGATTCGTCTAAGGCTGTTGGAATTTCAAAGGTCTAAGTTTGCAAAGCTAGAGTACTACACTAGCACAAATTTTATCTAAGCGTAGGCATAACGTTAAGTCAGGCATTCGAACTAATTTCAAGTGCATCGACATGCAAGTTAGCTAGCTCAAATCGGTAGATAGATGGAATGAAGCTACTTTATTTAATGCCTAGCCCTCGTTACTTCTTTGCGTAGAGTGCCTTATAGTGGCTGTTTAAATGTCTGAAACGCAAGTTCCAAAGAAGTCACAGGCACTTATTTCCTTCACATAGAGAGCAGTATTGCTGCGTTGATTTCCTACCAACCGCCTTTTTATTTGATGGCTAGCAGTTATTTGTCAACCACTCGAGATGGCTGATTGACATAATTATAACCTTAAATGCATCTAACTGAATAAAAATTAGCACCGACTGCCTAAAGATGAAACTCACTGATAAAAAGCCAAGAAGTTAGTAAGTGGTCCTTAGAGCAAATTTTGGTCCAAATTCTAGGTTTGATTTTGATTATAGATAGTGGTGGCCGCAAGTACACATCGATGACCGGAATAATTGAACTTGGCCGGTAATATCACGATGGGGTTTGCAATGCTGCGCTATAAATTTAGCGCGGCCATATAGACAGATAATGTGCTTTTTTGTTTAGTAAAAAAGGGAGGTGTATCCATGAGCCCTTTCAATTCCAAACAAGCTGCTTCCTAATGTCAAACAAGGTCGTCTTTACCAATGATGAGCGGTTGTTGAACTGTGTAGGACCTCTGTGTCATTTTCATCTGGTTCGTTGCGTTGTAGGTCACTTCCTTATAACGGAACGGATTTTACTAGACAACTGGATTAAACCACCTCTGCATAATTCAAACACGCCGTCGAGGTGCTTGACAAACAATAATAAATAGCATCGTAGGCTACCAGTTTACATCAGTAAAAAAACGCGGCCCTGCTTAAAAAGCGCGCTATTGCTAACGGCAACTTTATTCACAAAAGGAGAAAGATTGCATTTTGAGTTTGAGAAGGCCTCATCTGAAGTGCTTATGAGACATACATGGTCTTAATAACAGACGGAGGCTCCTGTTTCCTGACATGTACCTCTTAAATGAAAGGCAGAAAGAACTCGAATTCGTGCTCTGAAAAATGTTTAAGTTTCATTTGGATCTGTATCAACCTGCATGCTTCGAGGTTATAAGTGCGTCAACATTTTCTACAGAAGAAAATGCAAGAAAGGAAAAGTTAATGGAAACAGTGCTACAGTCTTGATCTTACTAATCACTTTATAAATAACTTACGCAAAATGTGTTTCAAATGACATGGGCAGAGCACTTAAAAGCCTGTATGCTATCAAATGAGCCACGAATATGTACGTCAAATATTGCTGCATAGCATTTGCCATCTGCACAGCATAAATCAGGATGGGTCAGATAGGAGCGGAGCGAATAGTGGCATAAACAACCTTGTAGATTAGAAAAGGCTATTTTTTGAGGTTTACTGCAACCAATCGTGTTTGTAAAGAGATGTAGGTTCCGTAGTGGGTAAGCTGGATCAGATGATCAGACAGTTTATTCCCATTTCGCGATGACACGCTGCAGAATATGTACGAGTGGATTAAATTAGTACATGAAACTTTGTACGGTGACGGTGCAGTAACAATTTTCCTCTTTTAAGTCCGACCCAATGGATTGGATGATGGTAAATAGCGCAAAACACTTGAATTGCTAAGCACATCGTAACCACGAATGAAAAAGGCAGCAAACTACTAAGGGCATAGATGCATGCAAGTATAGAGCTGTAAACTAAAATTTGTCCGGACAGCAATATTCTAATTGATTTGTACGCTATCAGATTAAGTGGTTGAACAGTAACTAACGTTTAGACTAATTAATAATGGATTTGAATCTTTAGAAAATAAGGCCCGGTTCCCCACTTGCAAAGATTGTGAATGACTTGCAGAACTAGGTGCACGTTATGAAGGCTAGACTTTTGATCGGGCCTAATCCCCCAGGCTATAGTGAGCCTTATTGAGTAAATCGAAGCAGGGAACGCCTTCAATGCGTTGTGCGCAAGGTAGCGCAATGAACAAATTTAGGGTAATTATTAATCGCTCTTACAACTAATAAGAGGGTTTTGGAAGAATTGTATGTTCCTGCAGGTGTTTACTGCAAATTTTGGGAATCAAGGGGTTATTAAGTAAACTTCCCTGAATAGACACTAAATAAAAATTTTGGCGACAAAAACGCGACCCTATCTCTAATAATTTTGCCAAAAAAGCTCGAATATGCCTTTGTATTGCTAACACCAAGGTATTCGATTGACGCACCGCTAAACACAAGCGTCATGGTCAGTCGAAACAGCACGAGGAAGAGGATGAACGAAAAAGTTTCAATCTCAAGGGTAAAATCTTATTGTTTGAATGATGCTGATTTCAATGCCCTGTCCTAATTTCGTCACGGTACTCGACTCACTTTATCGCCAACCATGCCTCCTACAACAGTGCACCCTATGCTGCTATCCTTGCAATGAGAACTGATTAGTTCCTTTGGAATGCAGAGAGTACAGTAGATTCAACCAGCGTTAATCGTTTGCGCGATCATCGGGAACGCCAACTAGTGGATCTATCTCGTTTATCATCTTGTCAGCGTATAATTAATTGTGTTTCCGATAACGTACTGTGGTATACTGATGTAGAAGAAAAATAATTTATTGTCAGAATGCATGAAGGAGGAAATTTTGGGAGACTATGAGCATTATTTGCAAGTACGAATTGTAACGCCCAAGAAGATGGTGTAATTAATCAGACTGTTTGATGGAAATCCACTTACCGCATCAGCTTGGTAAAAATTTACTACTGATTTGAAATATTAACACAGCTGCGGCACTTTCTAGCCCAGCCAGTGAGATGAATAAGATGGTGATGCGTTTAATATACCTGGTTTAGAACCGTTCTTCAAGAAAACAGAGTATCAAATGAACGCAGTTGTCATGACGATGGATTTAGCAAGGCAAATCTTACCTTAGACACAATGCCTCATTCTTGGTCAACCTTCCACTTGAGCGTTGAAAGACTTGATGTCTACCTCCTGGTGACAGGAATATGAAAGCGCAGGGGAATGAGTGTTGGGTTTTGGCAAACTAACAGGGTGGTGTGCATAGCAAGTAAGATATAGTGCATATTTATGGAAAAGGAAGTTGCCGTTGGGCCGACAGGCAAAAGAAAAGGGCAGTAAGTAGCATCAAATGCCAGCAGGAATGTATTCGTGTAGGTTTTGTGTGGCGATGGGCAAATGCGCGTGTGTGGTGTAGCGGTTATCATGGCTGCCTTCCAAGCAGTCGATCCGGGTTCGACTCCCGGCACACGCAGTCGTCGAGCTGCTCCTTTTCATTTGCCCATTTACAGGTATCACTGATTTGATTCTCCTTTACAATCTCTAAAAGGCAATCCACATGAAAGCAGCTACTCTCTTTATAAGAGAGCATGCTGCTTTATCAGGTTTGCAGCTTTTGCAAAAACTTTAAGCTAAATAAAACAAAACATATAGAGCCTACTTGATCCGTTCATTGCTTCTAACTAGACCAACCATGCTTGTCGCAAGAGCGCGTAGTAAACACCGAATTTTTCTTGATTCACACCAGAAAAGAAACTGCACAAAGACACATTTTTACCCCGGCACTTACCTGGCACTGGTTCATTATCGCATGCAAAATCTGTCGCTTCGAATTCGGGAAGCAATTGATCTTGGTGCCGCGTTGATTGCATGCACTCATTGGGCTGAACTCTTTTGATACTTCCTCCATCGAATCCTGGATTTGATGGAAAAGACTGTTCGTGCCGTGAGGTTAGCAAGGATGCTGTTGGTAAGGAAGTTTACAAAGTGTTAGACCGCTTCATTGGATGTGACTTGAATATGTCCGTTAACTTAAAGCAGGTGGTTGCGTGCGATGCGATAGTGCAGGCGATCATTCCAGCTGGCTGTCAAAAGTAGATCAGCATTTACTGCTGCTGGATTTGCGCTGGGCATCTAGTCAAGCGGCGCCATCATTGGCATAAATGGCATGCAAACATACACGTCAAGACTGATTTATTTAAGATCCACTTCATGTTTCAGCTATGAAGGACGTTTTTCTGTTACCAGCGGAAGGCACTATGCCGCATTTGTGCGCAATGTCCTGACAAATTTCCAGCTCAAGATATCAATTGGACTGTTCATAACCACACAACTGCATAAAAATCGAATGGATACTCCAGGATTTAACTTGAGTTGCAACTAGAAGCAAGCGCATGCAAGCTCACTCTTAGCTTCCAGGAGCCAAAGGCTGAGCTACGATGAGGCATGCGCTGCACTCCTTTTTAGCGTATAATAAGGAACTACGCGTTGAATGCATTGAGGTTACTACTTCCACCTCGGCGTCTTTATCCACCTTCTTCACCTCACCACACATTTATACATTTCAGCGGGCTACTAATGACCATTTTTCCTTTATTTAGCAGCAGACATACAATTAGCAGGTTAAATGGACATTTCAGGGAAAAAAGAATGGTGAGAGTAAGTTTGTCAAGGCTTACTTGACCACTTGTTTAGTGCCGCACTGTCAGCAATGAACCATATGGGATGTGGGATGAACGGCGGTCGAAGTTAAAATGTTCCAAACGCTAAATTCAGCAATAACTTTAGTAGACTTTTTATACTTGCGTTTTAAAAGCTTTGTCATACTTGCTAGAAATGGGATAACTACCGCCAATTTGGCTTAAAGGCCAATCCGGTATATATTTAGCATTCATGTTGCAAGCAAATGAACACAATTTTAGTTATTTTGTTATTCATTAGGCACCTGTGGCAAAGGTAAACACGGTCCACAAAAGGCGTATTCTTCCCGTAAAGTGAGGATTAGCATTTGGCCAACTACCTTCTCGTTAAAGTCATCCCTTACTTAGAAAATAAGGCAACAACTATTTTTGCTTAGTGGCATCGAATCGTGCGTGGGATCCTGTAAAGCACAGAAGAAAAAAGGACACGCATGTTTGATAGGCTGTTTGCTTGTTTAGCTTGAATTTTGGCTGGATCATTATTATTACCACCATTAATATCGGCATCCCAAGTGCTTATCATTTATTTGATAACCAGAGTTAGGTAGTCAACGATTTTGGTCAATGACAAATCCAAAATAGGTAGAAGCTAAAAGGCAATTAATATAATTCAGCGTATTTTGTTGCTAGCACTGAACTAGTCAGATTTGAATACTTGTAGATGTGCTACTCTCTCCGTCCTTTCTTCGGTCATTTGGCAAATTCACATGAAACACAGCTTTGTTAAGTCATTGTCCCAGTGTAAATTGCATAAGCACGATAAGTAAGGTTGTTTTAAATAAAAACGTTGGCCTCCTTTTACAATAATGTCAACTGCATAAATTGCACATTTAATTGTGACTCAGCACCGGTGAGTCCCCTTAATAAGCGATCGCATTCGGTTCTTTGGCTGTATGCGGTGCGACTGATCAATCTATCAGAATAATAGGTTCTACTCTAAAAAGTCAACAAGATTACACAAAAAATTATCAACAATATTTTAGATGGTTGTCATTGGTTTAAATCGTCTCGAAAAGCATTAATTGTCATCTATTACTAGAAATTAGGCACGGTCGTCTTCTAATCATTAAATATCGTTCAGTTTAAAGTATATGTTGCATTACGTGCTCTCGGACAGACTCATTGTAGCGCATAGTACTGCAGATAAGTGGCGCCTTTCTTCAATATGTGACGCTGAATTTTAAGCATTGAACATACATAAAGCGCTGCCATCATATCCAGTAATCAATCCGCATGCTATTAAGATGATAAAAGAAAATTTAATACGCATGTGTCGGCAGTCGAAATGAAGTCCAGCTTGCCAACGTGGGAAACAATTACGTTAACCACCGCGCCGAAATACAGGTTGCAAAATTATTAGTGAAAAAATTAGAAAGTAGCTACTATGGCAACTTATCTTCCTTCTAAATCTTAAAATTCGCGATGAGCCACGCGGCATAGGATGACGCAAAAGCATGTGGATCTGCACACACAATGGGCCCCACAGCCTGTTTACCGGTCTGGTAGACAGGCCTTTGCGTAGCCGCAACCCAACATGAGGCGCAGAAGTTATTATCGAAAACCGGGCACTGCGACCGGCCTTCCCCTCACGTGCTAAAATTGCGATAGTCATTGGGGGGTGGAGCCTGAATCCGCAGGTTCTGTAAAACCAGATCTTAACTGACTGCGCAGTATATTGCAGTGCACGAAGTGACGTTTGAAGTGTCTCACCAAACAGCATTGAATGCTTTTGGGGAACCAGATTTAGCCACCCAATCGTTTTTCCGCACTGCTTAATATTCATTTCATCTGTATGTCATCAAATGTTAAAATTAATCACATTTGCCTTCAAGGTGGAAGCAATCAATAAACGACTAGACCGAATTACTCCTTAACTAGTCCGTAGCATAAGCAAGCTTGCAAAAGATCCAAAGCCCATGGGGTTTTTTACGCAAGAAGCATAAATCGTACAGCTCATGTCCTTCCGACCGCAATATCATTAGCCCTGGCTAAGACAATTACCTACAGATTCACCATCACTGATCCGTCGTGTTACCACTACACTAATTCCATTGTTAACCCGTATTCTAGTCTGCCTTTTTAATTTGCCTCTACTTATACGTCCTGGTCTAGCAATCTCACTTTGTGGGAAGACCAGATGCTACTACAGAGTAAAGGCATAAATGCGTGGCAAAACTTGAATTAAGGTGAAAATAAAGGGACTGATTGAAGGTAACTGTGTCATCTATAAAGCAGATTATTTAGACAGCGGTGCAATGGGTGAAACTTTAACGTTTTAGATGATGCGATGCCTTAAAGTAGCATTCGTTGTGCCACCCATCCGATGCAAAACTTGAGATCGCATTTACCATTTGGATTAAAAAATGAGTTGTTCTGCAGCTTGTGTAGCACAAGAAACCTCGTCTTCATATAACTGCCCTCCGATTAACAAACTCTATGCAGTAAAAATCATAACAGATGAAGTTACGGGCTACAAGCCTCAGGCGATTATTAGGACCCAACTGTGGGAAAGGCAAAGGGAAGCCATTGCGAGAAAGGTTTGCAGTTGGATTCTGGTATTATGGTTTCGCTACAGCATAGAACAACATCTTGTGACACTTGATAATATACGCTGATGTCATGCATAAAATGACTCGAAATAGGTCCAGTGGCTTGGACAAAACGTGATTAAACCCAGTTCTAAAGCCAGCGTAAACAGCACTTTTATAATCAGTTTTACTTTGAAATCGCTTTAGGGGAGTCCAAGGTGGCACTGAGATTCCACTCGATGACTATTTGCTTGATATGAATAATATTTCCTTTGTCCCAGCCAATTAGTTAAATGAGGCTCATGATAAGTCCTTTCTTAGAATTTACGGTTAGGTTACGAAAAAACTCACCTGATTGACCTTGATAAGCGTCGGATTTACTCGATTGATGCCATGCGTCAGAGGTTTCACTTAAGTACCTCATTCATGGTTGTTTGCGTGAGGGGCGTAACTAACAACGACCAAGGGTGACGTGCCATTTTCTAGGGGTTGTCTTAAAAAACCTGCTCATGTTTTGATTTACCTGACTTAATGAAAGCGTGCTTTAATGTGCCACAATGGGTCAGCATTTTAAACGAAGAAATGTTAAAAATTCTGGGGACTGACTCAAGTAATGTGGTTTGCGTGGACAAGTCACTGTGCTGTCCGCACTTTTGCTTGGAAAGAACATTTATGGTAGCTAAAACTAATCTCTGGCCGCAAAGTTAAGGCGTTAATAAGCTTAACACAAGTAATACATATGCATTAAGAGTTATTAGCAGGTTGATTCATGCAGTGCTCATAAACAGGAGGAGCGAATTGGCGTTGTCAGATTTAAACTGCCTTTGCTTTCATGCGTTGACGGCAACTAGTAAATGAGGATACTTCTGCCCCTGTCAATATTAAATACCAAATACCTTGCTCTCCTTTCGACAATCGTTTAATAAATTGTCTTCTCGAGCTTTGGTTTTTAGGGCGTACCGAAAGGTTTCTTACTACGTTTTGTTGTTATTTTAGTATTTTCACGATGGCAATTTTACTCAAGTGTATACCATGGCGCACCAGCCTCTTTCCCATTTGATGTCTGCGCTTTAGCTTTGCTTAACATCTAATAAAATTCTTCGTGATGCATCTGCAGTGTTTAATAAGGAAAATAATGTGTAATTACACCCCTTAAAAGAACTGTGCAGCGCTATGTATAGGACGTAAACGTGTTCGTATTGTTTTGACAAAACGCCTTTTAGTCCTACTTTTCCAAACACTAAACACAAGGTGTTGCCCTAAATAGGTTTTTTCGCAACGCTCTTGGCGACCATAAGCTTGGACACCTAATTTTGCAATGGAGAAGTTTTCTATTTCTTGTTAATGACAACATTTTAATGAGGACATAACCTCATGAAAATTGCCATTGGGCGGTTTCAATGCTCCCTCATCTTGTTTCGTTTATTTGTTTGGCAATATGTTTATAGGCCTATGTCAATGAATACTTTGTTCTTATTTTTGGCGATCGGAGTAAAAACATGAGCGCAGACGATTCGAGGTAGTGTCGTCTAAGTGACACGTTGTTTGCTTTTGGAGGCAAAAGCAAACTTCGTGCCAAGCTTGCATATTATTAAGAGGGCTCAGATTGTGGATTATAATGTTGATTACTTTAAGAAGAGCTACACCTTTGCCAACCTTTGTCACATTCCCATTATTTTTATTAGTTAGGAGGCTGATTGAATATTATCTCCTGCTACTTGATTGTCGTAGTGTTTATAATTAGTGATGTAAAGTATTCATGCCTAAATGTCAGTTACAACGCATCGCCTTCGATTCCCTTGATTATTCGTCCATCTGGAAAGGAGTAGCTCATGTGTCACCCATACAATAAAACTACGAAAACAAGATGCTCAGATTAGGAGGTGTAAATAATTTGACATGGTGGCATTGTGCGACAATGGAGCAAAGCTTTTGAAACTAAAGCGCTTCGAGTCATTTTTGCCACAGTGACTTAGAATTCACCACAATGAGTAAAATCAGTTCCTCAGTTTCATCAGGCTAATAAAATCTTCCTACCCGAGCAACCATTTAGCACACAATAAATTATTGATGGGATCCTGCAGAGAAGTAAAATTGGAAAGTCGGACGTCTTTAAACTAATTTGTCGGCTAAACATAAATCAGTGGCTTAACTTTACCACGGTGAACCCAGAAATACTTTAATACTAGAGAATACAAATTGCATGAAGTTCAGCACTAAGTCTGCAGTGCAGTTTGAAAAGACGATGGTCGGACGCACTAATTTTGCAACATGAATGCAGGCTTGCACGACAATAGAACGGAACCCACGTTGCGCACGTCTTTAAGTCCCGCGCGTTTCCATGAAAGCCGTAGAGGTGATTTGACAATGTACTCATTGGCTTTCCTTTGAAGAGTAGTGGATTGTAAAACTTCAAAGATGACTTGATTGAAATGAATCTCCTTTTGTGTTAGATTAAATTTTGCGCTGCTCTCACAGTATTTTAAGCTCTCCTGGTGGGAGGAGCCGTTACGCTGGCCCATTCTGTTAACATCAATTTTGAACTAAACTTTAGACTTGTGGACAAATAATTAATGTTAACTGAAAATCACAGGCAACAGGCCATTACAGTACTACAGTGCCCCTCTAAATAAAATTACATAATTTTGCCCCGTGAACTAAATCTTAGCAGAATCATTTCGTCGTCTTTATAAACCTGCTTGATCGATGGCATGTGTTCTCGTTTTTCGACCACTAATGGTTGCAAAACTGGCCTTGATTTCATCAAGCACTCAATGCTTGTAGCTCAATACTTTCTAGGATATTGAACACCTTATCCTTTTATTAGCCTGTCGCTATGACCTTCTCTCTCTTTCACCTCGTTAATAAGCCTTTTGTGCGTTTTTAAACAAATGCATCACAGACATTTAACTTTGACGTCTTCGAGGACAATCCCAGTGCTACATGAACCCAGCTAAAATATTCGGCTGCATGGGATCTTAATTGTACCTATTTAAGCGCATGTAATGCCTTAAATGGCTGTTTGATTTTTGATTTTGGCAACAAGTCATTAACGGAACTCAACCCTTTTGTCTCCCCTGAGCATCCTGGTATCCCAGACTAAGCCGATGGCCTTGATTCTAATCTATCGCCGCCAGTGCATGTCCTGGCAGACTACTATGCCTCCCTTCCTCGTCAGAAAAGTCTCAGCATGTCACACATGCACTGAGACGAAGTCACATCCATCTTCGGTCTTCAAAAAGCACCCAACTGACATTTATTAAGTTCGTTTTAGGTCTGGTTTCTTACATTAGATTTATCTATTTGATTTGTTGAAAATATTCTCGTCTTATCATTTCTTCGTCTTCAGGGCTTCATTTTAAGTCTTTGGTAAAAACACCTACCTAAACCTCGTAAACTAGATTTCCTTAAGATTAAAATGAATGCTGGTCATAAAGCTTCAAATCCTGTAGCCAGAAGCTGCTGCGATAACTACAGATTCGTTTTGATTATTCACACGTCTCTACGAGGTTAATAAAGCTAAAAAAGCGTAAGCATCAACCGATGTCAACTTCCAGGCTCTGCTTTTCTCTATCAGTTAGTGTTCATGTGGTGGCACGTATTTCTAGCCTAGACATATAAGCATATTCCTTCATCACCAGTAGCGCTGCCCCTTTATGCTAGAGAGGCATATCTAGCCAAAATGCTGCCAGCGTACAGGACTGTGAAGGGCCTTCTGATCAGACTAATAAAGCCTAATCCACAAGGTACAACAAAAAAGGCAAATTATTTCTACGCGCTTTATTTATTAAAAGAGCAAAACTTTTTAAACCACAAAATGTCCATCGCACTTTTCCAGTTTGAGTCGCATATTAAAATAACCGCAATCAAGCAGGCGAGTTACTGGAGAAACTAAGGGAGATCATTGATTCCACCGGGGATGTTAAACTGCTGTTTCACTCTTGTAGGAGGGGCAAGAGCTGTTCTGTCAATGACTGGACCTGAGGATCCATTAGCAGCAAGTCCAAGCACTGTGATCTATCTCTATGTGTAAAAAAGCATAGGTGTGACCAACTACTAAACAGTAAATAAGCAGATATGACTAAAAAATTTGTACTTACGTTGGCGCTGAGGGTTTGATTTCATCTCTCCTTAAGCAAGAAAGCAACCGTTGAGGAACGTCGAAGGAAAGCTCTTCGTTTAACTTTTTGATTGTCTTCTGATGTCCTTCATCCAACAACGACTAAAG
This sequence comes from Taenia hydatigena, assembly GCA_036345935.2. Taxonomy (NCBI): domain Eukaryota; kingdom Metazoa; phylum Platyhelminthes; class Cestoda; order Cyclophyllidea; family Taeniidae; genus Taenia; species Taenia hydatigena. The sequence continues at coordinate 1,723,946 of JADWOT020000007.1, read as the reverse complement.
GAGAGTTACAGCCTGTATTTCTGCAAAGTAAAAGACCGCACTCCCAGAAAACAGAGTGCGCAGGGTGCTAAGTAATAAAGAGCTTCGAGTTTGGGCTGCAGAGGGTGCAACTCAGTGGACTAAAGAGAGTTTTACTCAAAGCTTGGGAATCTGTTTTATTGATTCCGACCCAGACAGGGATGTTGGAGTCGATGAATTTGGAGGTCACATTACGGGCTCTACTGACGGAGCCTCGATGAACGAAACTTGACCTCCTAGATTCAAAGAAAGCAACATTTAAACGATGCCATGCTGCGATTCAAGAAACCTCTAAAGCGAAGTTTTACAGTAAAACTAATATTTATATCAAGTCTGCCATCAAATATTTTACTGACGTCAGATCATCCTATACTATGGCGACAAACCTTCCTTGGGAGAGGAATCAAGCAACGCAAGCATTAATTCGATAAACTACAGATCTCTAGTCAAAGTGCTTTGCACTTCTGTTTAAAATATTTCCTCACCGTAGTAGACCATAAGTTCTCCCCAAATGACAAGTTGTTGGGTGAGATAAGGCTCCTCTTTGAGAACACTCTTGAAGACGTAGGTTCCAAAGGACCAAAGCTATTGCATCTTGCGTTGGCAGTATTAACTATAATATTCCTCGTGGCTGTGGCAGCCAGAGTGTTGGCCTTCCGAAGGCCCGGATGGTGGAAGACAATGTATGGACAAGGCTCTTTCACATTGAGAAGATCATCTTACATACACAGCAACAAAAAGGAGAGGCAGTTTTTACATCGCCTTCACCTGGCTGCGTGCTGCCATTGCTGACCAGCCTAGAGGTATTGTAGTCAGACGAGACGGTGGCATCTCTTGAGGCCTTCGAGGCATAGCATTGCCACGATGTCGTAGGCTCACTCGAGACATCCGCAGTTGAGCAACAAAGCAATCGATATTGACCCTGTCGTCTATTTGCCTTGAGCTGGTCAAGAGTACGACGAGTCTCCCCATTACTTAAGATTACCACCTTCCTTTCTCCGCCGTGCATAATTTTAATGTGCTTTCTCAGATCCCACTTCCAGTTGTTACCACAGTAGCAAAATGGTTTTTAAAGAGTTATTTAACAACATAGCAGTGATGTAATAGTTCTTATAAGCGGCCAGGTCTCGTCTTCACAGGTCAATCCACCATCGGCAAAGCGACGTTCCATTAGGTCCTCTCGGTGCGGCAGAAAATTAAATAGCCGCGAGGAGCTTTATAAACCATATAAATGCTCCAGCTGCGGCCATCATTCCAACTGGAAATGGGATATCAGGCCATATATGTGCTCTCCCTGTGGCCACTAACAAGAACTCTTACATCATTGCTATATTTTAAATAACCCTTTATAAACCATTTTGCTACTGTAGTAACAACCGGAAGTGGGATCTGAGAAAGCACATTGAAATTATGCACGGCAGAGAAGGGAAGGTGGCAATCTTAAGTAATGAGGAGACTCGTCGTAACCTTGATCAGTACAAGGCAAATAGACGACAGAGTCAATATCTATTGCTTTGTTGCTCAACTGCGAATGTCTTGAGTGAGCCTTCGACATCGTGGCAATGCTATGCCTCGGAGGCCTTAAGGGATGCCACTGTCTCATCTGACTACAATACCTCTAGGTCGGTATGCAATGACAGCACGCAACCAGAATCTCTTAAGGAAATCGATACACGCACCCCTCTAAACCCACACTGATATCAGCCACAGCCTAGTCTAGTCCATGCTAACTCCTTTTCTCTCAATTTGCACCAAAGGCAATCGGAAAAGAAGTGCAGCCTCAAGCAAGGATGGATTCACATAGCCTTTAGGTCTCCAAATAGGCCAAGGTACGGTGAAGCAACTTTTGTATGGCTACACGCCTTGCATTACACTATTCTGTGGGAACTGTCTTAACACTCCCTTTACCTGTGCAGGTAATAGAGGTGCTGCTACCCTGTGGTAAACATAGGCTGTCTGCCTCTCTGATTTAATTCCCTGCCAGGTGGAGGTGTTTATTCGAATTGAAAAATCCTACCCACAGCAAAGCAGCAAGTGCGCAGGCCTAAAAACGAACAAAATAACCAGTTAATCGACCACCTTTGATGATCATGACCAAAACTCTTCGATTAGGAAGAGCAAAGTACAAATACGAGCTAGGAAGTTTGTAGCTAATGTAGGAATGTACCCCATTCTTCTACCCACCAGTGCTCTGATGAGATGCCTTTAGAGGATAACAGCGAAATCGGCTCAAGAGCTTGGCCTTTTGAATGACTGTGGACTGGTTGAATGACTGAATGTGTCAACGAAATGATGGATAAAAGAATAAAAATAACTAATTGCAGTGCAAGAGTTGAAGCCTACATACTGGGCACAATCAACTCACTAATTTGTCCTTCCTGTCAACGACAGCAAGCCCTTTGTTTTGAACCAAATTAATTGTTTCCTAATTTGACTAAAGCCAATCGGAGAACATGTGCAAGCAAAGAAAATAACTCACAGCCACTGGAGCCCCTAAACACGTCTCTATGACTCTCAAAAGATAAACACTTTCCTCGATTGGACTTAGGTGGAGGCTCTTACTCCTCGAATGACTGTGTACCCCTACGCATCCTCCACCTCCCTCCTTCCCCCCTCACATTCGAATTATCCCAATAGGCAGCCTGCTACTAACCCAGAAGCAGTTGTGTGCCAGAGGCATTAGTCAGCCTAGAAGAGGACCTTAGTTTTCTCGTTGTGGGAAAAAGTAATCCCTTGATTAAGGTACCAGAGCTAGCAAAACTTACAAAAAAGACTCACTCTAAAATGAATTGGCTTAAAATGATAATAGCGAGAATGTAGACCCTACAGGTAAGAGAAGAGAATCTTCCTAATTTTCAAATTTTATTTTAGCAATGGACGTCCGAAAAGCTTGGTTACTAAGGCAGTGATCATCTACTAAGCCTGGATCAGCTGACCAGTAGCGCATCAAGTCAAAACGTTTTGACACCTCAACAAATATAAGCAGGTGAGGACTTACTTAGGCTAAACAATCCTCAGTTGTTTCTATCAAGTCCGACCAGCGCAAAGGATGGAGGAGTTAGGCAATATTTTGATGACAGCAAAAACGCGACTTAAATAGGCACGACTGACCAATGTGTGGGAGCGGCCCCAACTGCCAATTAGAAGCGTATTTACGTGCAATCACTACGCTCTCAACCAATGGTGTGCCTGCCTCTTGTGCGCGATTTGATTGGTTTAAAGAGCACATCATGCCTTCCTCTCCCAGCCTGACTTATAGATTGCTGTTTCGTGCAGAAAAAATACTAAATGAAAGAAAAATTTACTATACCCATACGTGGTAAAAGGTAGCTAGCATTACTAGAGATCAGGCAACGCGTTTTTTTCACAGGACGGTGGGTGTGTGCATGTGTGACAATTGATTCGGTTGTGCATTTTAGAGGTAAAGCTTAGCTGCTATCGATTTTGTCTTCCTTAAGCAGTTTGGCTGGATTTTCTTTTTCTGGGAACCGTAGGATCGAAATGATGACCACAGTTGTACTAGGATTCTAACTCTTCAACTAGGAGCTAAAATAATCTCTACCAAGTTCCATTTCGCTTCTGCATGTGCCAAAGGCATCCTACGCGCTCCAAGGCAGTAATAACAAGCCAAAAAGGCCTTTCCTGTCATTTGAAAAGTTATTTGCCTTTTAACAAAACTTTTGAGTTCTCTGAATCAATGCCAAATGCATTCACGCATCAGGTGTCTAATCTTGGATCTTTCCATGTTGAAGGGTGCTTAATTGGAGTGACTACAGACTCCCTGAATGATTGTTTGACCATGCAGGCGATTGCAGCTTCCATTTTATCAATGATTAGGTCATCGAATCACGTCACATCGTTTGCATTTGGAAGGAGGGGCGAGGAATGGAGGCGCAACGAGCATCGTCGCGATAGGCAGGAGAAGGTTTCAGTTATGAGGTCACCTTGGGCCGGATGTTTGCATTTTAAATTTATTGTAAGATCTAGTTGCGTTGTTGATACCTGAACCTGTATCTTGTAAAGTCTGAGTGAATATCTTTCAAGAGTGAAACAAGTTATGAATAAAGTTAAAAAGAGTAGGATAAAGTTGATTTAGTGGACAAATCCTTGTGGCATAAGTACGTGGCTTAATTTGTTAAAAACGTTGGTATGCATGTGTGTATGTCTGCTGTATGATCCAGATTCTTTTCGTTGCCATTAACAAGTGATATTTTGATATTGAAAGAGGTCACAATAACGTTGATTCTACACGATGAACATTCAACATGCATGCAAGTCATAAACTATCAATGGCGTTTATGCGGTCATGCCAGTGATTACACTGTTCAAAGAGGAGGGTCTTTGGTCAAATTACACGCAGTCTAACTGCATAGAGGCGTAAAAATGTTGGTATTTTGTTTTGTTAGGCAGATTTCACAATTGTTAGTGATGTACATAAGCAACACACTTTGTTCCAGTTGAGTAAGGTGAAATAACCGCTGAATTTAATGTGGTGATTTATGATATCATGTTTGCCAGACAATAAATCGTTGTCCCCACGGTTTTGACATTGCTCATATTTTGAAGAACAACACTGCTAATCTCGCATACTGCTGCCTTTATTTTGGTTATCGTTCTGATGGCTCTTTTCCCAGGTGGTGTTTTAAGAAGAGCAGGCTCAGAAACTGGTTTTTCATATTTGCCTATTAAGAATGCAATAAACAAAGTCCTTACAACAACAACAAATCGAATCGTAAGAAAGTAGGAGAAGCGGATATGATTCAACCTTATGTGCCAGACCAGCAGCAATACAAAGAAGGTTGCCTCCAATACGTAGTCGACGACCTCGTCAACCAATTTAAGAATGTGCACCTTTGCGGTCGGCGATCGAGGTGGAAACCCATTTTGCCAACCACTCACTAGCAAAACTCACTCGTTGAGATCATTTCGGTTATAAAGTTCGCTCGTCTTTATGCATATTTATGTGACCGCACTTCACTACATCTGCCATCGGGCGAAGGTCAATGAACACCTTTCTGTTACTGAGGCCTCACAGCATATCAGCAGAGTAAGCAAAACTGTTTCCGCTATTTGGACACTTGTTTACATAGCCACTGCAAAGATATCTATAAAACAGTGTGATAGAAAGACTTTCGAGAACGGTCAATATTTGGCAATGTGAATATACTCCGAATAAAGAGCTAGGCTTTGCTATTATTTACTAATGCGATCCGTAAAGCAGCTGCTCTAGCAGAACGATAGGCAAAAGTTGCCTTTTTTTGCTATGTTACCTTAGGTGACCATAATCAAAAAGAGACAGCATTGGCAAAACACGAAAAAGTGAGAGGAGGAAGAAGAATAAGAGGACGTCTACCTGATGTTGGTGCTTTATTATTTGAAGTTGCGAGCGATGTAAGATGCCTGAATTCAGAACTGATTAAAAGCACTTTAATTTCTTCTAATCTATATTATTCTCTTTTTAGTTTTCCAGTGAAAACTAGTAGCGTTAGTGTTGTAAACCATGCTTCCACCTTTCCAGGCATGCAGAATTTTAACTGTTGATTAAGTTCTGGTAGGCATTGGCACAATCACTTGGACCCAAGATCCTGTTTTCACAACGAACGAGAAATGTATGGAGTTTCGTAGACAGAGAACAGTGGCAAAAGGGGTGTTTGTGTTTGGCTTTCGTTTCTTCAACTTTGCAGTCATTTTGTGTAATGCATTTAACCAGATTGTGAGAAGACCCTATTACGTCGACGAAAGGTCTAATTTTCTGACGAGTTTTATGAAAACTCAATAAATGCCTTAGTGATTTACAGCCACTTTGCCAATACAAGCCAAATATTAAAGCTGGACATGAATTCAGTTGGCTGATGTTGAGAGTGTCGATAGCAGCCGGAATGCTAAAATGAAGGGGCATGTAACCACATGAGGAAGAGGAGTAGGAGTGCATCGAGAAAAATAAATTCACTCACAAGATTTTCTATCTCTTCTAGGCTAATTTGACATGTGGCAATATTATCTGGATCAGATTGGAATTAACTCGTCGCAAAGCTCCGGATGCAAGCCAACCTGAGAATTAAAGATGGATTTTATAACTCACCTAAGTAGGCGATAATTCTATTCACAAGCTTCTAGACGTCAATCATGAAAGAAATTAACAATGCAAGTTAGGGTTGGATAGGCACATACCACGGCTTTTAACTAGAAACGCCTTTCTTTTGTGCCTATGTAAAGATGCAAAGTTTATTCGTAATTCCAACTTTCTTGATGCGGTCATGGTATAAGCCAGTTAAAACCCGCATTGTGTATGTAAAATTACTATTTACTCAAAACCCTTGTGCAACTCATTGCTAAGTCATTCTAGTAGTGGTTGAATCTTAACTAGTTCTAAGAGAAATAATTCTTTCCGGGCTTAAATTGTAACAACGGCCAGCGATGCACTGCAAAGCTCAGTGACCTACTGTCCCACAGAGCAAGCATGTTTAAAAAGGAAGCTGTGTTGAAATTCTTTGGTTAATAGTGATTTGCATTTTTGGGCAGATTTCATGATTTATCTGAGTAGATCATAAAATACAGATCATTCAATGGAGTGAATTAAATGTCTGCTTATCACTGCTTAGAAGTAAAAGTTCACGTTTGTTTGGGTCTGATGACGTCCTCAAAATGAAGGAGTGGGAGCTCCACTTCGAGGCATCTTTGGTAGGCGTCTCCTCCGATTCCCACTACGCTCGATTTGCTCCCAATTATCGCGTCTCGCGTTAAGTCCCACCCTGTGCACTCCGTGCCCGGAGAAGGGAGGTGAGTAATCGCTTGCACATTGTTTCCTTACCTTTATATTGCACTTTAGTGTCACAAGAATGGATCGCTTCTCTGCCTTTCTCACGCTTTTAAAAACCTTTATCTCTTCCAAATGCACTGCCAAGCTGCTCCTGTCTTTGCCTTCTCCTCCTACCTCATCCTCTGCCAGCACCCTCTTAGCAAGTCTTCTTTATCTCTCCCCTAGTCTCGTCTTTGACCGTGATATGAAGAAATGATCTCAAGAATCATAACCTAGAACAGATTAGCACAAGCTAGAATGAATGTGAATAAAATCACACTTTACTTGTTTCAGCACAACTAAGCTTGAATTGCCAGACACTTTCCATCCCCGTCTTTTACTGCAGCTCTAGTTTGCCCAACACCATCTCGTTTTAGTTCCATCTCTTACTTCGGGTATACAGGAGCCAAAGGGAGGCAAATAAGGTACCAAGGGAACTCAAAATGGCTCAGACTTTCCTGTTAGATGGAGACGATTTGTCTCGTTTAGTACAAGCATTCCTAATTACCTATATGGGAAGGAAAAAAGGAGTCTGCAAACTGCGGCCGCTTCAGCATCAGTGCTAACGTTGATGGCGATGGATGTGGAGGCATTGAGGTTGAGAGACGTCGACGTCCATTTGCACCTGCATCAACAATTAGAAGAAAGGAGTGGTCAAGTCGAGTTTTCGCTGCTATTGCTGCAAGTGATAGGGCGGGTGAGTCGGTGTGATATCCACTTACGCATGAGCAGGTTCCCTTCTGCGAAATGGCCTTGTTGAAGGCGGTACTGTCGGTGGAAGAGGCGAAAGGGAGCGGAGAATCTGCGAACGCCTTTACAGCAAATTGACATTTCTAAAAGTGCGAGTTAACATCAACGTGCAGTACATTGATTGGTTTGGTAATAAGTTAGTAAATGGAGAAAGATGATTTTGGTAAGAATGGATGGCAGTAATTGCAAAGCTGTGTTCAGTTAGACTTGTAGGCGCAAAGTGAAAAACAGCTTGAAGTGCCAGTTAGCCTGTGTAGAGGGATGGGGAGTAGAAGAAGGTGGGCGTAAAATGTGCTTTCTAGTTTTTTGGTATTTGACCAACTCTTTTAACCAAAAACTGCAATTGGAATGATGTTGTTGACTGTGCAATCGCTGAGGCGCCTTGATGAAGTGTGCCGGCAAACAAGCAGACTCCACTTTGCCTTGATTTTGCCTTGGGGATCCTTTGGTAGGAATTAACTTCAACTTATATGCGGTTTATTAAATGACCTGCCAATGTAACTTCAAAAGTACAGCGTTTAATTGAGAAGTTACTGATAAATGACTGAGTTCTTTAGTTCAGGCTATAGCATTAAGTCCAATCCTGTGGTACGTGAGTTTTCAGCCGCACTTCTTGGCTGGACCATAGAGCCTAACAAGCTGGTTACATGGATAACGCGGATGGCTCTATACAGTCGCAAACTTCCTACTCGATGTAGTTGCATGAAGCCTTGTCTATGAGGGAGTGCGATCCGTATCTGTCAAGAAGAGGTGGTCAAGGCAGAGCCCTAGTTTGGATTAATTGTGTGGTTCGGTGTGTTGATCGTACTGGTGCAGCCGCTGTTGGGATGAGATCGAGACATCTGTCTGACATCAGTAATGAAATTGCGGTCAAGAAAGGCCGATTAAAGGTGGCGGGTTAGATGATTGATTGGCCACCTTACGTACTTCTGCATCAGACCTTCACTCTGCTTACAATCTACCCAGTCGCTTCCATAGCTGCACACATTCTTAAGGTGCTATGTGTTGACAGTCTTGGTATGTGTGTATCCGTAGGATAATGTAGAGCAAATGGAGTAAAATATTCAAATTTTAGCGCAAAATTTATCAGCAATGCGAATGCCTGACAATGTGTTGAATACTTCGACTGACTGTGATCTCAAAGCGTTTTCTTCCTTCCAAAGTGAGACAGGGACACTGAAGTGCCTACAATATTGTATCTATGATTGTAGGTCAGATCAGCCTCAAATTAATTCTGAAAAACAACGGTCTTAGGCGCAAAGACATCTTGGGAGGATTGTGCTACTCGTTTGCGCAGTAATAGGCTTGATAGGAAGTAGAGGCCAAGGTTGTGGGTCGAATTCGCATTGGAGAGTCAATTCAATGCACAAAATAGTATTCTGCTCCATCTCAGCATGTAATAGGCTTCCGCAAGGCAGCATTGACAGGCATACTTTTGTTGCTACTGTTCAATTACCTCTTTAGAGGTTTGTTATTTGGCGAACAGTGCCAAGTTATCAATTCACGCGTTGTAAAAATGCTGGCCAGAGGCGTCTTCCATACACGGATTGGTAATGCCGCACTGATGACGAGACAAAAATAGCACATACGCGAGCGGTCGAACTCTACTGATAGATAAATTTCCGGAGCTGCAACCACTGTTATGCTTCTTAGAGTTAGATACCGTTACAAATTTTAGCAGTTGGTCTGCTGGTCAGCCACCTTTACTGTGCCTACAAATTCGTGATATTTTGGAGCCTCTGTGGGGAAGAATACTCTTTGGTTTTCCGCTTTGAGCACAATAGACACGCATTTTTGGTTGCGTATCTGCCAATTCAGCAGAACGGAATTTATCTTTTAATTAAATGTCCTGTTAGAACTTCTTATTATATTTGGATTTAACTTTTGGCATATTTTGCAAGTGGCATTGCTTTAGGGCCCGTCCAAGTGTGTTGGAACTTCAAAGGTCTAGGCTTTTGAGGCTAGGGTGCTATACTAGCACAAATTTATCCAAGTGGAGGCAAAACATCAAGTCAGATATGCAAACTAACTCCAGGTGCGCCAACATGCAAGCTAGCTAGCTCAGGACTGTAGATGGAGAGATTGAAGCCGATTTCTTTAATGCTTAGCACACGTTACTTCTTTGCAAAGCGCTACTAATATTGGCAGTTCAGATGCCCAAAATGCAAGCACCAAAGAAACCGCGGGCACTTACCTCCTTTGCATAGAGATCAGCATTTTTAAGTTGATTTCCTACCAAATGTCTTTTTATTTGATTGCTGGCAGTTATTTGTTAATCACTCTGGATGACCGAGTGGCACATCTATGACCTCAAATGCATTTCAATTAATACAAATTAGTGCCGACTGCGTAATGATAAGGCCCACTAATAACAAGCTTTGAAGTTAGCAACATGCTCTTAGAGCAGATTTTGGTCCATATTCTAGGGCAGATTGTGGTTATTGACGGTGGTGTCCGTAAGTACAGATCGATGGCCAGAATGAGTGAACCTGGCCAGTAAGGCCACGATTGAAGTCGCAATGCTACATTATTAATTTGACGCCTCTTTGTGCAGACATAATGTGCTTTTTATTCTAGTAAAGAGTGCGTTTTTACGAGCGTCTGTTGAGCTGTGTAGGACTTTTAGGTTATTTTTCATCCACTTATCTGTGCAGTAGTTTTCTCCTCTCATAATAAAACGAATGCCTGCCAAAATAATCACTAAACCATCTCTGCTTATTTTAAACACGCCATCGCAATGCTTGGCAAACAATACCAAGTAGCGTCGTTAGCTACATGTTTACAGCGATAGATAACCGCAGCTCTGCATTTGAAGCGCGCTATCGCTGAGCTTAAGAGGACCTCTTCTGATTTGTTAACATGATTTGCATGGCCTCAATACCAGACGAAGGCTTATGCTTCCTAATATGTAATGCTTAAGTGGGAGGCGGGAATAGGACTCGAATTCTTGTTGGAGACGCTGTGTCGACCCTTTTGCTTCAAAACTATAAGTGCGTCAAAATTTTCCTACAGAAGAGGCTGCTAGAAAGAGGAGGTTAACGACGACAGTGCTACAGTTGTAATCTTGCTAGAAGATTTCCAAAGCTTGTATGCTTCAGAGCTTGTAACTAAGTGAATAACTAAAGAGCCACAGATAAGCACGCCGAATATTACTGTAGAGCATTTGTCATTCATACAGCAAAAAGCAAAATTAATCAGATCTAATGCACCCAATTTTGTTCGCAAACAGATGTAAGCCCCATAGTGGGCAAGCTGGAGTGGCTCTCCATCGGCTCGATTCAAATGATCAGTCAGTTCGACTTCACTTCGCGAAATGGCCACAGAAATGTGCCATCGCCATTTAGCACGTTATTCCTGTTATGTGTATTTTAACAACTTTGTCTGTCTTTTATTCTCCTTCCCTTTTAGCCTCTACTCTACTGCATCCAAACTGTGTCCGTGTTTATGCAAACCTGATGTTTAAAATTGCTTTTCGCTACTTAAAATCCGATGCATAACAAGTTTTTATTTTGACCTAACGATTGCATTTGCGATCTCTTTTGGTGAGAAAGTGGATTATAATAATTTTAGGAAATGGCGATATATAACGAAAACTCTGGCGTAGCAGAGGAATGAAATAAAATTAGCCATTTAGACAGTGTCATGTGTGCACTTCGCGTTTAGTAAGCTTTTTGTTGCACGTTGCAAAGGCCATACCAATTTATTAGATTAGTTGTAATTTCGTGGCATACGAGTTTTTAAAGGGCTTCATACAGCAGTGCACATGATACAGAACGGCATTCCTGCATGCTCAGATATTCAGACTCTATCCTATAAGAAGATGCAGTGCCAATATAAAAAGCCCTCAACTGCGTTGAAATGGGCAAATTATGCACTGCAGACGAATGCGAATGAATTGGATGCCTGTGTATTCAAGAGAACACGATTAATTCCCAACGCATGTTCGTCAGTTGTAGGATCAACAACTTAATAAGAGCACTCACTTTGCATTGCTCTAGCTGCCTGCAATTTAGTCCAAAACATTTGCATTTGTTAGACATTGGTCACGTTCATTAATATGGCACATCAAGAGCTCAGTCTGATTTTGGTTACGGCTGCGGATCGCAAGTCGTAAAACTCATCAATCTTGAGTTGATGTCCTCTGGATGGAATAACGCTTAGGAAGCCTAAAGCAAGCCACCTTAAGGCGAAATCGGTGTTGTCTAATCCAAAAATCGCCTTCATTTGGTCTTCGACGAGAATTCAGCCTTAAAGTTGACCATTATAAAGAAGCAAATATGCTCATTATAGCAAGGTCTTCGGTTTTTGGAATGTCTTTTTACAGCAGAACATAAAAAGGGACACTTAAAATTAGATTAAGTGCCATTTTCTGCAAATCAAGCACAAATCCCTTCCCATATGCCTCCATGTTCATGGGAGGCAGGCTTTGTGCTGCTAAAGTGCCAATACCAAGTACTCTGTGGACACACAGCGATTCGTGAGATTTCTAATCTTTATAGGAGTTTATTTTACGCGATGGCTACAAGGCTTACATGATTAGTAACTTTGTACGCCCTCATCTCGATTGTGTTTGTTCTATAGATGTAGGGGATGTAGTATCAAAGTTTGGAAAAGAGCAAATGCATCTCGATGTCTGCAAACAAAATGTCAGCAGATTAGGCTGTCTGCAGGAAGGGACAGAGCCAACCACGTCTTAACATTAAGTCAAGCATTCGATTTAACAGACTATTAAAGACTATAAGCAAACAACCTTGCGTGCATCAAAACTGCAATCAGTAATTATTGTTGCTACCTGAAAATGCAATTAAACTTATGCGTAGTAGATAGAAATGCTGCGACAAAAGGCGAAATAAATTATCATGCTGAGAGAATGCCGCAAATCTAGCTAATAGGAAGGCACTCTCACTAGCGGTGCAGATTTAATGTATTACTCACCGCTTGGCGAGCACAAGAAAACTATGATTATGTTCCCAATCTACCCAACATATAAAATGCACAGAACTTTTCATTTATCGCATTTCAACACTTTACGAAATGCCGCCATAGATTGGTTCGTCATAAATACTCTTAAGTGCGGTAAGTTCTGCTCCATATGACATGAAGGCAAGCCCAGCGAATTATCTCTGCATAATTGATCATAACTTTGCTCTGTCGCCTGTTACACCAAATGCGCCATCGACGAGGAAACTTGGAGAAAAGGGGAAAGCGAAAGCCACCCAAGGCTCGGAACGTCTTCTGCATGCAGTCCACATTTGGAAAAGGATGCATCAGTTCCCACATCATGCCAGTCACGACAAGTGCTTGCTCAGGCGTAGTAATATCATCTAGGGCAATTAGGTGTCCACAATTCTGACTTCCTATACCCGAGTAATCAAGGTATAGAATGACGCAGTCATAATCGCTCAGCCGCATCCTCTGACCTTCTTCTGCATCTCTTTCACACCATTCACATGTGTTCACTACAGTGCTGCCTGTTGCCCTCAAATATTGAATCCACTGACTTGAGAAGTACGGGATATCCGATGACACGTCCAGCCAGAGACGAGTCGGGGGAGAAGTATGTAATACTTGTAAATCGCATTTGTATCGTCTTACTATGTACGGTGATTTTCTTATACAGCGACATGGCGTGGTGATCGCACAGGTAATGGGAGCTTGTGAATCAGCAGGAAACTCTTTCGACGCAAGTTCACGAAAGAAGTTCTCTACTTTGTTGTAATAACCGATTGATTCAGGCAAAATATAGGGACTGATTCGGATGATTTCATCAAAGAGCATGAAACAGAGATCCTCATCCACCCATTTCATGTAATTTACACTGTCATTGCTACCAGGAACTTGGGTCAGAAGGTCTTGATTCGGTGGTGGATTAGCTGGTTCCTCCTAAAAAGGGTAGTCAAAGGTGACTTTCAGTGACATTCGCAGAGGATATGCGTGTCAAAGAAATGGTTAATTCTCACGGTGGATGCAGAATAAATCAAACCTACCCGAGACATTACGACGCAAAATCTGGCGTAAACCACCCTAATGAGCTTCACTCAGGCGACAAGAGGTCACCAGCCAGTCCTAATCACTTCGCATATCCAGCCAACTGGCAAAGCCTATTAAGAGCCTAAGAATCTCAAGTGCTACTTAGAAGTGTTTGGAAGGATGCGTGGGGTTCCTAGCAGCCAGCTCTGCGGACGAACTTACACGCTCATATATTTCGTTGGCATTATCGTGTTTTTGTAGTATCTCTAATGAAAGCCTTAGCAGTTTCTGTAGTCTCGTAATTAAAGCGCGACCAAATTGAAATACCAATGCACCCTGTGATATGTGCCTTGGTAAAACCGGTATAAAGCTGCGTCATTAATGCAACATGGATGACATAGGAGACTCCAATCATGGACAGGTGTGCATAACATCAAAACGGTGGCCAAACCAACACAGATTATGAGGCGGGCACTTCTTTGCACAGCCCTGGTAAACAGGTGATCCTAAACGCACTTTGCTGTCATCGACCTTGTCTGACCTATGCTGACAAGGGCCATTTTAAGAAAATCGGCTCTGTGCTGATCCAACGTTGCGCCCATGGAAAAATGGTTATTTTAAAGGTCTCAAAAGTATAATGAGTAGACTTCAAGGCTATACTGAAGAGAATAACGGCGCTTTTACGACCTAGACGATGTGAACATGCCTTGAAAGGGGATAGACTAATTGTTAATGCCGATTTACTAGCAATGTCTGATTATTTTCCATCTATGTGGAGATGGGGACGAAGCATCAGCTCAACTGTTTGGGTCATCACCCACTCTGAGCCGCTGACCGCTGAATTATGAGTGCATGACAAAATTATTGGCACGTAATTTAAGATTAAGCAGGCTTGTTTAAAATCGGAAGCTATATTCTCGCTATTTACTTATGCGAAATCTTGACGGGTAGATGAAATTGACTAGCTTTAGAATACATGGGATGGTTAGAATAGGGTGATGAGCAAGCGCAATTTCTTCTATTGACGCACATGCTCGACGACTTCTGATATTCTTTTGATCACACCACCAGTCAGGCCGTTTAATTTCCCTTCTGGAGAGGGACACTCGAAACATTAAAGACCATTCAATGGCAAGTGGTATTGAGAGAGGCTTAGCGCACTATGCTGACACAACCGATTTCAGAGGGTAGTAAGGCTTTTTGCATCAAATCTGTCAGCTGTAAGATGAAAACAGGGAGCAAGCATCAATCGTCTATAGAGTGTGGCAATTTTTACGTGCAGTTCGAATTATGTCTACTTTTAGCCACACCACTTGTTAAGGCAGATATTTGCCGCTGTTAATCAACCAAAAGCGTATATAGGTGTAGTGGACCCTCCATTCATGAATTCATAGAAATAGAATCCATGCTGCTATTTAATTGCATGACAATTGTGCCGTGATTTAGCCATGAAGCCTTTCGTGCAATTTAAGCCACGTTTAAAAACTTGCTTAGATTATTTAGTACAGAAGACGAACTTTCACCCGATTTTCTAGTAATTAGGCTGAATACTCGTACAAATAAACGCCGGTCAGCCTGTTAGTATGCGGTATAAAGTGCGTCCACAATCCACAAACAAAGATAGTCCATTGTCTTACTCCACAGTACTAACGAGCTTATATATTCCTGTTCGCATTTTTAGGCATGCTTTGTTATCACTCCGCCTTAAATACTCACTAAGGGTATTCGTGACGATTAGCCATCTAGCACTTGTCTACAGTTGTGTCTCGATCTCGAAACGACTAATGCAATGAACGGGTGAATGCACTCTGTAGCATAAAAAATTGCATATAATGAATGGTACTGCCATGATTGGTCAGCATTTGAACGAAGATGGGATGAGTTTAAGTAAATAACATTGAGAACTTACAAAAATTTTGGTGGTAAATGTGTTTTACTAATTATGAATGTGTCATTTTGGACCTTGATTACTCGGAATTCAGAAGTCGGAATTGTGGACACCTAATTGCCCTAGATGATATTACTACGCCTGAGCAAGCACTTGCCGTGACTGGCATGATGTGGGAACTGATGCATCCTTTTCCAAATGTGGACTGCATGCAGAAGACGTTCCGAGCCTTGGGTGGCTTTCGCTTTCCCCTTTTCTCCAAGTTTCCTCGTAGATGGCGCATTTGGTGTAACAGGCGACAGAACAAAGTTATGATCAATTATGCAGAGATAATTCGCTGGGCTTGTCTCCATGTCATATGGAGTAGAGCTTACCGCGCTTAAAAATATTTATGACGACCTGATCTATGACTGCATTGTGCGAACTGTTGAGCAGCTTCTAACATAGATATTAAAAGCGATGCACGATAAGTTTTATGCACTTTATTCATGCAATAAGTGATTTCGGAACAGAACCGTAGGTGCTTTGTACTTGTCAAGCGGTGAGCAGCATATGGGATTCATATCTTTCTGTTGATGAAGGGTGTCTAATCATAGGCCAAATTTGAGCCATTCTCCTAGCATGGTCAGTTATTCCGCCTTTTCATCGCATAAATTATTCCCTGCGTATAAGTGTAATAGTCTTTTTAGGCAGTAATAATAATTACGAATTGCAATTCTAACGCACAAATGGTTGTTTGCTTATGTCATATGCCAAATACTCCGTTACACTAAATGCTTGCTTTTACGCCAAGACATGGTCGACTGTCTCTTTTCCTGCGGACCGCTAAATCTGCTGACAATTTCTTCGCAGCCATGAAGACAGCTTTCTTTTCCCACCTTCGCTACTTCATTCCTTACATGTATGGAGCAAATATAATCACATTGCGGTCGCGCAGTGTTATTAGTCACAATGGTGCCCTCGTGTATTGCTCTGTGGCCATCGCGCAAAATAAACTTGATTTAAGATTAAACATTGCACGAGCCTCTGTGAGCGCGCAGAGTACTTGGCACTGGTGCTTTAGCAGCACATTTTCTTTTGATTTAAAAACTATGGTAGTGACAAATACATGTGATTTCTCGTTATATCGTTTCACCTCCTATGCTCTTAGGCGTATATCGGAAGGAAACTGAACCCGTTTTCGCATAAATTGACATCAAATTATAGGTGTTCTTTCGAATGTTTTAATGTAGGATGACGTTTTGAAATTGAAGAACCTGTGATTGTGGGGTTATTTACTGCTTAATAATGTTCTGATTTAACGCAGAATTCTCAAAGAAGACCAAATGAAGGCGATTTTGAGATGAGGCAACACCGGTTTCGCCTTGAAGCGGTCTACTTTACACTCTCTAAACGTTAGTCGATTAAGAGAACATCAACTCAAGTTTGATGAGCTTTGCGACTTGCGGTCCGCAGCGGCAACCCTAACCACACTGAATTCTTGATATGCCATATTAATGAGCGCAAATAGAAGTTTCGATGCCCGTTAGCGTGGCAAATATAAAACAATGCAAAGTTTTAGGCTGGATTGCAGACAATTAAAGCAATGTCAGGTAGGTGCTTTTACTAAGTTGTTGGTCCGGCAACTAACGAACCTACATTGGGAATTAATCCCGTTCTCCTGAATGCGTAGGCATTCAATCTGCTTGCTAACACCCGTAGGACATGATTTGCCCATTATTGCGCAGTTGAGGACTTGAGGTGTTGGCGCTGCATCTTTTTATAAGACACAGCATGAATATTTGAGCACGCGAAAGTATTGTTTAGTTTCATGTGTGCTGTTGTATGAAGATTTTGATGCTGTGTAAGATGCTTTCACTGGGGTTTATTGGGTTGCTACGTCATGATCCGATTGCAAGGGTAAACTATTTATTAGGACACAGGTCGCTGTTGAAAGTGTAGCGTTCACCGTAGGAATTTTTTGAGGAACAATACATTTTTGATATTGCGCTTTCTTTTAAAACAGATAACTGCTTAATCGCAGCCGGCTTGTCTTGCGATGGTGAGATTTTCTTACTTTACCGCATATTTCTCGTCAGCCCAGTGGAAGTTACTCCCAACCTAGCATTGTGTTTCTTTACAATTTGCCACCAACGCATATGATAGTCATCATTTTACTTTGTGGTCTACTCTTTTGTCGGTGTTAAGAATAAACTCGGAGGATTTATTTGCGTCGTGCGTTTAATCATAATTAGGCAGTGCTGAAGCTTTTCGACGCGTTTAGTTATCAACTTGCAGAATCACTTTGTCTTACGCTTATATGCTTCTTGGTTGCTTACGGTTTCCTTAGGTAGGTATGTGATGTTCATATATAAAAATATATTTCGCTTGACAAGTGGGCAGTCAAGATCAAGCTCACGACCCTGCGGACCTCTTGAACACACTATAGTAACAGGTTTGAAATGCCATCGAACACTTTATTTGGGGTTGGAAGAAGTGCAACAGAGGAGAGAGGAAGTGCGATGCAAATTTGAAACGTTTATCGTTTTAGTGCAAAACCGGCCTTAAATCTGTAAGAACCACTCCATATTAAATGACATTTGGGTCGGACTCAAAATGTGACTGCGAATGTGGTGAACCAATGTCGACTCATTTGGTGGTGGCGACCATTAGGCTAATATGTGCCTGCTAGTTTATCGGAAAATTGTCTTGAATGATCAAATGCTCTGCGTAAGGGCCAGAATCTCCCAATCGTGTGCTACTTGGCAAGCTGATAATTTTACGGGCACCCACTGCTTTCTTCTAGAAGGTAAATCGGACCGTTTGCTCTTAGTCAGAGCACGAATAAGGAAAAGAAGTAAATCACTGCTATACGGAAATTAAAAACTGCTTTGGCAGCAGTGCCTTCTCAAAAATCTACTTGCAGGTAGATTTTTTCATTATTGACCCTTGCTTCTCCCCATGACTGATTTAATCTCCCCAACCGTGGGGGAATCCCTACATGCCTACTCAAGAAATCGGCAGAAGTTTAGTTTGAATTCTATGGGTAATGTGTTGGCTAAATCTAAACACTGCATTTAAGCTGTATGACAAACTGTTGCAAAATGATTTTTGAAATGTTGTACAATTTTCATACAGAAATTTTGCATGATTTTACCACTCTTACCACCGCTGCAACGATGCTAGGGCGATTAGTGAGGTGACTTCGGTGAGGCGACTTCTTGCAAGTGACACATAGGGCAGGAGATATGCCTACGCAATTGATCCACTTGCGGATGCCTTTGAATACGAATGTGGCAGGATGCGCACAGTCACATCTTCATCATTGCGCACGCCACGTTGATAGCTATTATGTTTAGGCCTTGAGGTGGAACGCCAACACTACTGACTTGATGCTTAGCACACATCGCTTGACATTATTAGCAGGGTCGGGATTCGGGTTAAGTTCTAGCAAAGGCCAAGTATATAGCTTGAAGAGAGGCGTCTATCTGACAGTGATGATAAAGTCGTAGTCAAGAAAGGGGCATTTGTCAGTTTAAATGGTGTTGGCAGTGATTACAGATGGTGGTTTTGGGAAATTGCAGCTGTACGGTGCAGCAATTTTCGCGTACATGACGTCGTAGACAGATAACACAATCCATTGGTGCAAGTTAAGAGTGCAGACGTATGGAGAAGGGAGCCTGACAAATCTTGAATAAGCAAAATGATGCACACACCTCTTAAAACTACATTACATCATGTATTTTAAATCTATCAATGTAGTTTAATTTGGTATGCCTCTTCCGCATTACGTGAGGCTTTTATATCTGTGGCAGGTATTGCCGATGGGACTAAAATCACACTTGGATGACTTACAG
Organism: Taenia hydatigena; assembly: GCA_036345935.2. Classification (NCBI taxonomy): domain Eukaryota; kingdom Metazoa; phylum Platyhelminthes; class Cestoda; order Cyclophyllidea; family Taeniidae; genus Taenia; species Taenia hydatigena. The sequence continues at coordinate 1,704,685 of JADWOT020000007.1, read as the reverse complement.
ATAACTGTACCTTCGTTAGAGCTGCGCTTACCCGTTTCTTGTGTGGTACACTTGCTTGTGCAGATCTTGAGTAAGCGTTTGTGCCACTATTGGTGCCCATTAAATATTAGCAAGTCTAGTGTTTGTGCTCATTAGCCTCTAATTACGCCCTCAACTAAATTTTCGAAATTTCGCAACTGACTGTGCTACTTGTCTCGCTTCTTGCCGAAGTGCATATACACACTAAATTTATAATGAATACGAGTGGAAGAAGTCGTCACAGTGCTTGCTTTAACGTTCTGCCGCTACTGTTAGCGATGAAGCATACTGGACGTTAATAAGTGTGACGCACTAACCGGCGTCTTAATCTGTGTAATTGTCCGCAGCGGAACGTAATTCCTACATCCAAATAATATTTGTTTTTAAATCATACTAGTGGCTGATGCATCATGCATTAGTGCACCAATGAAGCATATTCCAGCAAATAAATTCTCGATGCCTTCCAAATTTACACAAACCTTCTTTTCGCAGAATCTGTGTGTAATTTTATACTTATTCAAATTTTATGAGGTCACAGGACAAATATTCAGTTCATTTGGTGGTTTATATTTTGCTTATGAAGGTTGGAACATCTAGGGTGTAAAGGGCACTACATTGTTTGCATTCGAAATTAATTTGAAATTTTACTAAAGCCGTCGAATTCGATGTGGCTTATCTTCATAAGATGCCTCCTGCGATGATCGCTTCTGAATTGTCCATGAATGCGACTTTCAGTGAAGATGCAGTATTATTTTTGCTGCCTTGAAGGATGTACACTAATCACCTCTGCGTGAAATTCTTAACTGTATTGCTCTTTTGCCATGGACCAAAAACTAGTTGATGGGACGTAGAGACTTAGACGAGGTGTGGATTTGATCCCGCCTACATTTTTGTGCATTGCAAGCATTAAGATTCTCTCATTTGTACATTTTATGTGAACATTTGGCTGGTAGATGAGAATAGATAGGCAGTCATCGACCTACATGATGGTTTCTTGCTTTATCTGCCAAACTCACTACTCCTCTACCTCTTTTTTTCATAGTGATGGCAGAATAAGATATTGTTTTGGATCGTTTGTTTAGTCCTGCTTAACGTGTGTAAGCTAGTCGAGATTTCTACCGCTTTGGAAGAATCATGTGATTCTCAATAATGCTAAAACTGACGCCTTCATGCCTTATTCTCTTCGTGGCGAGTATTTTCGATCAGCACTGTTTTATTTTGATTCCATCATTGCTGCTACGGGCGCCCAAGAACAAGGTCATCTTGATTCTCTTCAGACTACCAACTAGACAATGAATGAAGAAATAAAGATTTCATTAAAAGTGTCTTCATCGACTTAACAAATGAGCAAATAAGCAGCGATCGGTAGGCATTTAACTGGCGTATAGCAGGCGGAAGCTGCCTCATTCTGAGTCTGTGCGGTAGGATTTCAGTCATGCATAAATGTGGCAATTGATTAATCAGGATCTTCAAATGGGCGGCAGTTTGAAATGTTTGATTTGATCAAATCGAGGAGAAAATCGAGTGAATCACACAACGGCCGCAAAGGACGAGCTTTGCGTTTACATTCGACCATGGACATTTACTACTCAAAGATCGCTCAACTTGCATGACATTGTTGCGCACCTGTTCACCATCCAGCTTAAATGTCTTGGATAGGCTTAGCCACCACGTTACCCATGATTCCAAAACTGCACATCTACCAGTGGTTGACGTCGTCGTATGGGTATTTTTACTGATTGGGGGAGAAAATAACTCATAGAGGGAGTCAGAGCGTCGACAACGAGGATGTTAGTGATTGACTGATTAACGATTCGAGTTGGCTCATCAGTAAAGCAGTCAATACACCACACGTTGAAATGTATTCGCACTTATAGGGATGTCAGATCGCTGTAAAGTTCGCGGATTCAACGGAAAGCTAAACAAGAGGCACGGTCAAGTTCGAAAGTGAGCAACTTCAGCCAGGTGCATGATTAGAGGCCAATGAACACAAGCAGTAGACTTGCTAATCATTAATGGGCACCAGTAGTGTCAAACGCTGGCTCAAGATCCGTGCGTATGAAGGCTCCTCTGAGGATGAGGTAGCATAAACTCGCATCTTTCCTTATTTGGACACCATGCCAATGGAAGACAAATGAAGCTCCAACATGGCTGACCTCCAAGACCGTGCTCTCTTATGTGCGAACACAATGTTTGGCATGCTTGTAGAGTCTAAGATTCGGAATGCGAAACTTACTTGCCAGAATACTCAGTGATGGAAGGGGCGGTTTAGTGGTGAATGCAACGGAAATCCTGCCATGGCGTTGTCCGTAGCACGACGACTCACTCAGCTATGGCCAACATCTTTCACTGATGGTTATTCTGGCAAATGGACCATGTTTATAGCCATTTTTCTACAATTCGAACAAAAAAATCCATTAAAGCGATGGGACTTTCGATGAAGCAAACAGCGTATTCGACAGGGTAGAGGTAGTCTCACTGAGAGACCATGAGGCAGTCATTGCGAACCTCGTGATGGGGGTTGCGCCAGAATTTCTGGGGGTAGAGAGGAAGAAGTGTCTTGTCCACCCCATGTTCCCACTGAAATCCGTTAGCTCTGACCTATTCGTTAAAAGGCCTACAAGACAGAAGGCAAGTAGACAAATGGAAAACGTGCCACATCTTCATTCATTGTGTAAATCTTTGTCGCGCTGAATGCACCCTCGGAACATCCTGTGTGACAAGCGTCGCATTCACCGAAGACGACAGAAGCCACCATCCTATTTCCAATTTGTAACCAATCCGCCAGCCTGCTCAAGGGTATCTTTTCAATTCTCATGTTTATTGCATGATGTTAAGCGTATTTTTTTTTGAATGATTACTTTAAGGGTTGCGCAGCATTTGATTTTCTCATTTGATTGTCCGCAAATATTTCGCGGAAGTATGCAAATCTTTCTATAAATTCACTCAACGATGAACAGCTAGCTATTTTTGCACGCCTGCATAGGCCCTTTTGACTTAAACTTCTTTGTGCATTTGTGCATGTTTAGGATTAAAAGGTACTAGATCAAAATTTTTTTCGGCAGTTTCAAGATCACTGGCATGTTTAGTATATTGTCTACCTGTATGGTGGGTGATTTGCGTGTTTTAGTTGCGGCGCTATTTTGGCAAATTGGGATCTGTTGGTTTCCGGTTGAAAAGAACTGCTGAATTTCAGGATTTAGTCGGTGTCAATGATAGTCCGAATCTTAAAATGCATTTAATAAGCTCCGAGGGATTAAAGAAAAGTTGTCAAATTTGAGGTTTGACCTTTCTACTGCTCTCCAATCTGCGGTGGTACGAATGGATTTCTGCCCAGGAAATGGCATGGTCAATGTTGTGTTCTAACGAATTCGTCGTTAATCCCCCTCTCGAAGTCTTCATAAATGCAATGTGGCAGCCGCATTACCCAAATTGCTGCAATAACCATATTAGTAGAATCGGTCGTGCTCATTGGACGCGGATTCGGTTGAGGTGCCCCCCGAAAGGGTACTTGAGTACTTTTCCTCCATTTATGAGCAGAAGGCGCGATCTGAATAAGCCCAAGCCAAGGTCGTGCACATTCTGCTACGAACGAGACTTCAACGTGCATTCTACACGATCGTCACACTAAATGTCTATCCGTCGGCTTGATCGACATTGCTTCTTGAATACTCAGCCTGTTTCTGCTGATACGAGGATGTTTTTCGGATGGAATATTTGTTGGCGCAAGTGATGGGTGGATGCAAATATTGAATTCTGCTGCGAGAAATGGATATGACTGAACAAATGAAGTGGCATACCAGTATTATTTCCTGGGGGTGCTTTGTCTCACTGCAGGTCATTGAGCCGTAAATGAAGCAACTATCTTAGGTGCGCTGAGGTTGGACTGAGGTGCGCATCAGAATAGCCCACAGATTAATTGAAATCACTATCTTCCAGACAGTATATAAGTCGAGGAAATTCGTTTTGGTAAATCTCCACCATTCCACAAGGGTTTTTATGTTTCAAATCCTTTTTGAATGACACCATAAAATTATTAGCGCACTTAATGTTTCAATCCCTTAATCATTGCAGCGCTGCTTAATACTTACAGAATCCCTCCGAACAGGTCATGTGCACTATTCTATAAAACTCACCAAAAAAGCATCAATGATGTGTCAAGTTGTATCGCATAAAGCAAGCTATAAAAGACCTCATGGTGATTTTCAGGACGAAAGTTGGAGACGTCGCCGAGATAGTCAGACCAGAGGCCCATGTGCTATTCTTTAGGCCAAGGTACAACTAGGCTATTCTACATTGAATTCTTGGTTTAGCTGAACCACTAAATGAGTAGTGTTAAAACGTTCAGATCAGAGAATGCGAATCAAATCCTAACTGGCTGGTCGTGGGATTTCGCACTCAGTGTTCTTTATTGAGGACCGAAAAGGGATGTTTTCAACATATTCTAACCACATCGTACCATCGCGAATGCGAATGCTGTCATTGCAAATCATCAATTCGGAAAGAATATCTTGTGAACAATACTATCTTTCTAGAAAAATGTAGGCAAACAATATCTAAGCATTACACGAAAGCTTACAAAGGAAAATGCTAGTGGCTAATTCCAATGATCGCAAATGGGATTAGTCCTGAGTACACACAATGTGCAGGATTCAAGTTAGGTGGACAAAGCCCCATCTTTTAACTAGGCAGGAATGTGTAATTCCTTATCTAGCAATGTTCTGCAATAAGTGAACAAGGGTGCTTTGGACGTCGTTATTAATTTAGGTCTTTAAGCAGGGTAGGACAAACAGTCAGCACTACGACTCCTTCTTACTAAGAATTTGTAACAGGGACTCAAGACTGTTTGCTCCGAATCAGCACAACAGAACACTTGTCCAGCACTTCACATATCACGCTTGTACGGAATTATGCCTGACAATCAGGGCTAATAAAGTGATTTCCTCCCCATTAGCACGTTAAATTTAGATTTGTTGCACATTCTCTAAATGATGCATACGAGATAGTCCATCTTTCTTAACTTATCCTTTGTCACGTTCACAATGGCGCAAGAGGTTCCAAGATGACCGTCAGACACTTCCTGTGTAATCGCAAAGGGTTTGTTAAGTAGTTCATGCAGTCCAAAAAGTCATTTACACTCCGTTCTTTTGGAATAATCTACTACTCTACCATCAAACGATCAGTAGTGCAGGTATGTCTTCGTGCGTGGGCGCAATGGATGCGCAATGACATGTTCTTCTCTAAACAACCACTGGTGAATTTGAAACTTAACGATCGTGTGGATCAACACTACCAAATCCCATTCAAAGAGAGCAAACTAACCTAACCCCAATCCATACATTTCAACAATCGATCATCATTAGGAAAGACAATTTAGTTTGACATTAAAAATTTGACAAGGCTAATTCGCTACTCTAGGTTTAGGAGTGCTACACGAATTCACCTTCCAACGCCTTATAAACGTACGCATTTCACTGGGTTGATCAGCTTAATAAGTGAAAAATTTCATCACATATCTAAACTGAGGGAAAAGGGAAACGCTTGATGTAAGGTTACCCAAAGTTTGTTGAGAACAAGCAAGTAAATTAAATGCAATTATTGTAAATGCTAATCTATTCTCTCAAATGCTTCGCCTTTGCTTACACTATTGTAGGTCAGTAATTCGTTGGACAAAGTTACATTTACTTTGCAACGAGACGATAGTCGACGCAGTATTTTTAAATTGAAGGCCATGGATTCTGACCAAAATAAAGTAATGCAATAGTTGTGACAAATGCAGCTCGTGAAGGATTGCAGCTAAATTAATAAGATTAACGTAAGATGTTTATTAATGCACGATAGTTATCACTTAGGGCAAAAAACTGACCAAACCTAAAAATATTGAGAAATCCGCACATATCTGGCGGCTTGCATAGCCTTGCGTTCATAGCATCGCTTGCATTTCCTGATTGTTTACTCGTTTTAGCTGTTCTCCATTGCTATTCCCTTTTCCAGCTAATAAAACATTTATGGAGTAGGGTGAGACATGAGTACTCTTTATTTAAAGGCGACCAAAGTCCGAATTTGCGGAGCTCTCGGATTGCTGGGAAGCCAGTAACACCGTAGAATGCATCAGAGCGGCACGAACTGTAATGTGCAAGTCTCGATGGAAGAATAGAAAATGTCTTTAATCCCGCTTCGTAGGCAATTCGTGAGAGCTTCTCTTCAAAGCTGCAGCGCAAAATGGCAAGTATATTCCGAAGTAAGATCACCTTAACCCGTATAACCAAATTTATTTTTGATATGCCAAGGACATTATTGTTGATAATAGGGAGTGGGTAGACCGTAGGATAAGGCGATTAACTGACACCGATCCAATTGCATTTTAAATTAAGCACACAATTTTCCGATCCGCCTGGGTTGCCACTTATTCAGTTTTATGCACAAGATTTTTAAAATGCATTTGGGCAAGGAAACTTTCTCATTAATAGAGTCAATTATAATCAGGTTTTATGAGTAGAGGTATGTGTGCGACACCAGATTCATGTCCATTAGGAAGGAGTTATGGTGCAAAACCTTTGAAACGCACTATCCTGTCTTCAGGATACGCTGCCAATTCCATCCTGCAAACATGCGTTGTGAGAGGTCATGGCAGCCCTTTTAACAAACCAATTGCACCACAACACGCACCTGTCAGCATGGATGCTCACGGTGCGTGGTAGTTTAATGCATTTCTGTGTAGTTGCGTGGTCAATTGAATGGTGAATGATAAGAAGAACTGCATTGATCCATTTTTAATTGTGTGGCCATGGAAAAGGCGCACGGTTGTTTATTCACACGGCAAAAGGAAAAAGGCAGTAGTTTATTAGTGTACTGCCAATATCTGGGTCCTCTACTACCCTCGCGTCGTGCTTAAACCTGCATGAAATATCGGTTTGAGGGAGCTAATGCAATTGTGGACTGCTTGATTTTCACATATCGACCTGGCTTTGAACCCCAGATAAAAATTAAATATCGCATGCTGCTGGTGAGTAAGCATGTCGCTGCTTTGTAAGCGGCGAACCGCAGGCACGATCATTCTCTTGGTGTAAACTAATAGCAATTACGTTTCAGTTCGCCTGCACAGGGCAGTGCAAGGAACGAAGGGCAATGTTAACATTTCATAACTTATGTGCAGGACCAAGCATCAGATATCAAAATATTCTGTATTGCACGCGAAAAATAGGTTGAAATCGTCAACTAAGGTTACGTTGGATCGAAAGCATCCTCTACTGATTATTTGTAGCATTTTATCCACAGAAGCTCATTTATTCAGTTAACTGTTATAATTTTCTTGTCATTTCCTTCGAATCTTTAAGTGACTGCGTCTATGAATTGAATGCTAGCAAACTGATGTATTCACGTTAAAACTGAATCGCATAACGAGTTAATTGAGTGACGGCTTTTACAAATAGTAAGTGGTGCAGACAATGCAGACCGGGCAAAGGCGTGAACATAACTTCAGCCAACAACGCAAATCTTTTTTATTTAGTGCAATGTAGAGCATTGTCGTTTGATGCAACTGAACTCAAGATATTTCATTTCACTTAGCAATGTAGCAGACGTCTTTATAAATAGGTACAGAGCATGTCTTTGTTGCAACTAAGTTATGCTGATATGTTGGCCACCTTTCTGCAGGCCATGATGTGGTCTTCCACTGCGCGTTTAAAATGTCAAAATTTAACTTCTCACAATCAAGTACTATTTAACTACTGATCAAAATTTGTCGCACGGTTAGACAGTAGGATGTAAAGCGGGATGTCAGACACGATGGCTAAATGACGAGCACCCATTGTATGAAGCGTCGAAGGCACAAATGAATGGATGGCTGATGCAGACGCACCTGAACAGGTGCTCGATCCTTGGACCACTAGGTTGAAATTCAATGCTATACCAGCTAAGCTGTGTGAAAAATCGTTTTAAAGCCTCTTCGGCCAATGATTATCACGCCATAAGCAGCTTCTCACCGACGTACTTACGCATGCTCCTCTCCATTAATGCGATAGTCGTCATCTCCGTCGTATGTCTCCTCGTTTCTCTCACCCACTCCTCCCTCCTCTGCTGGTAGACCGGTGACGCAACTGCGACTTTCATCACAGACTAAAGACGCATGGCATAGTGGTGGGAGAAGGCACAATCATAGTAGCCCGAATGCACGTCCACCTCCGTGACCATGGTGTCTATCATAGTGAGTTGATTGCGTATGCTTTTGTAGTGCCCACATTCTTGCTTATGCTGTATGGAGGATATGTGTATGTGTTTGGGTAAGATTGATGAAGATGGAGAGAGGGACGTGGATTGCGATATCTTACTGATGGACTGATAGATAGCAATTTTAGTCATGTTTGTGCAAATGATGGGATAAAAAGGAGAAGCGTTTCCAAAGGGCTTCAGATAAAGTAGCGACCAACGAAATTCCAACTAAATAGTGGCCCAAGAACTTTAAAACCCGTTTACCAGATACCTGCCAAGTACAAATCAGGTGTCGGGCCCAACCAAAATTTGAATCAGGAAGCTTACGTACCTCAAGTCTAAACAACACCACAGAACCGCTGGACCCTGTTGTTGCCTTAATTTAATGAATAACCACAATTTTAAGCGTGTGCGCTTGGTCTATCTTCAAACTTAAGTGGATTTCTGGCTGGTTAACTGATAAGACCTCGGTGCCCCCAAGGCAAAGATTGCAGGCTCGTGGTGTCAGACGTTCGCAGCAACACGATTTGACAATATTTTCAAGCAGGCGCTAGCTTTGGAGAATTGCGATTAGCCTCCAAGTGCTGAGATCCGAAACATTCTTTGTCCGAAAATGCTGCGATCACTCCTGCTTGCTGCATTTACGAAATTGACAATAAGGGTTGCGAAAAAATCGACAAAAGGAGCAACTTGTTAAAATTAACTATGAAAATGATGTGATAGGGTAGCGCAAATTGCAAGCACTGCCAAAGCATGTGAAGAAAGCAAAGGACATGAAAAGGTGTGAGGGGCACCCAAAACGTCAAATGGGGAATGAATATTGCGAGGAGCCAAACATTGCGGAAAATTAGCACAAACTATAAGAATGGGAGGAGTTGTGCAACCTGAGCCGAAAATTGTTATGTCGCACTGCTTGAGTGGTAGAATTGATGGAGTAGTAGGATAAAGAACTAAAAATTGTGCAGTTGCAATGGTATCAATTCTTGGCAAAATGGGTAGATAAAGCGTTTAAATCGCCGCGAGTTCGGCCCGCGTGGCCTAATGGATAAGGCGTCTGCCTCCTAAGTAGAAGATTGTGGGTTCGAGTCCCACCGTGGGTGTCCCGTTTACCCACCAATGTACTTTCTTTGCAGTAGTGCCAATACGTGTCTAAGAACGTGCGCATGTGTGGTCGCAGCTGTCCCTTCACAGCTTGTTATCAGGTGCCAAAGGAAAATTCTGAAGGGAAAATCACTGCCCAGAGCGAGACTCGAACTCGCGACCTTCAGATTATGAGACTGACGCGCTAACCGACTGCGCTATCCGGGCGCTTCGCCGCCATCACATAATTTTTATCACCTACAAATTTAAGTGGGTACCTTTTAACAAATGTAGAGCGCAACGGAATTGTTGGATTTGATGCTCCAGCACATACGGCTGAGCAACTGGTCAATTCCTACCCCAGATTTGCTTTCACATCTGAAAACGGCAAGGATATCGTCGCGATGCAAACTTCCAGACTGCTAGTTTACACCTCGATCAGTGAGCTGCAACATTTGCAACGCCTATAGATATACGTGCATATTTTATCTATTTGGCAAAAGGAATAAGTGACAGGTTGTGAGTGAGATTTTAAAATGTATGATGAGTCGTTTTTTGACTGGCTTTCTTGCAAGTGGGTCAGCTGGCAGTGGAGTTATCTAGCCTCACCACCGAATGCGTTTTGCATGCTTAAAAAAGGTCATGGTAATAATCCCTCATCGTGGAAACAGAGGTTATTTGAATCAAACTTGATGACCGAGACATTCATTCGACATTTGGGAGTTCTTCAGCATAAGATTTCGGACGAATAAACTAACAAATACTGGTGTGATGTCCCAAATCGGCGTTTTCTTTAAAGCAAAGATTCTTTTTATAAACGTGGTTGGTGGATCGCAAATCGATTTTAATTAATTCCATGTATACTTTCTTCAATTTCTCCTTTCTTACGATTAGCTAGACCTTGAATACTTCAACATCGCCGATGGATCTTAAAATCCATTCGACGCCGGTGGAGGAGTGGCATGCGCGAGACCTCTTCTCAGACTTCTCTTCACTCCACTTAGTCACGATAATGCAGGCAATTCCTGACTATTGGTTTCAATAATTTTAAAAGTTGATGAGAAGTAGTTCTTTGTACAGAAATTCGCCACGTAGTCATAAATGGCTGCAGAATTTGTTCTTAGCGAATGGGCTCAATGAGTGCCTTAACCGACTGGTTTGTTTGCTCCTCCTATTGCTGCTTCTTTCAAATTACACTGATATTTTCAATGATGCTACTTAATTGACACTAGTAACACTTTATATTTCAGCATGCCGAACCCGATTCAGTTCAGAGACTGATAGTCGCGGTCTGCATGCGCTTCGGATGCCTTCTTCTCATAACCAAGTTAAGTTAGCCTAGGTAGAACACGAATGAGGAATTCGCACTCACACAAAGAAGGCTTGATCGTCGACATCTGCATGGACCGTACTACACACTGCGTAATAATGTCTACGAGGTTTGCGCACCACATGAGCTTGCGATTGGCTCTGCCATTGTCCTCGTTTGTGAAAATTTTTAGTGATTCATTCGAACTAGTCTTAAAAGCAAAAATGGATGTATCAAGCACAAAATTTGACTTTCGGTGATATGCTTTGGCCATTGTATTACGGGCGGGGTCAATAACGAACTGGTTGCTGCAAATGCAACTGCAGCAGTTTCCAGATGGCTGCTTCCCCATTTCCTTTAGCCACAAGAACTTTCATAGGGCTCTTCCAATACCCGCCTACTTGAGAAGCATTTGTACCACATGAACCACCCACTCTACCCACCATGACGTGAATCATCTTCAGACACTAGCATCCAAACCGTTTATCAATTCTGAGTTAATATCTCCAACAAACGCATTTAACCTAAAGTCAAATCACACATGCACCAAAAAAGCTTAAGTACATTCAAAACTTGCCACGTTTTGTGCTAACGTGTCGCAGTAGTGGCAATACGATAGCAAAATGCCACACACGCCTGGGTCGTACAGACCATATTGTGTGTGGCAGAGTTATTACGAGATGCCATGGTAAGGTTGCTTAAGGGATATTGACAAAAAACGAAACCATCTTGATTTGCTTAAAGGATTGTCTATACTGCTCTTTTGCCTTAAGAAAACTTATTTGGAGATTCGGATTATATCCCGCTGTAGATATTCACGTGAGTAATTGCGCAGATTGCCACGCCTTAACCATCTACATCCAGCATGCTCAATCCGGTAGCAATGGTTCTGAGATATTATAATGCAAGCACTTTAGCAATGTCTAGATCATAGTCCTTAAAAAGCACGCGCCAATTCTTCTTTTAAACGGGTTATGAAAAAAGCAGAATGGTGCATTACGAGGGCAAGTCATTTCGGTCAATACAATTAAACGAATGCCAATAAGCATAAAAAGTGGAGCTGTCGACGGATACAACACACCAGTGCTGATTGAAGATTACTCAGCACCTCGTAGAAGCAGTGGGAGCAGCAAAATTGACGATTATTCAAGATCCACGCAAATAAGTAATCCACGTGAGGAATGGCCCACCCATCATCTGTGGCAGCGATCCTCGAACCGAAAAACATCCACGCACCTGTCGAAAGAAATGCGACGACTAATGATATTTTTGAACAAGATGACGCTCTCTGATAATCTTACCGACAGGATAGGCAGATTTATGCTTGGTCTGACAGTGGCGTAGGCTGCAAGCTGACGTCTCGATCATAGGAGGATTCCGTTACCTCGTCTTAGGTTTGTTCGAATAGCGTCTGCCGAAGTTGCATAAGGAGTAATTTTTGTTTATTGATGAAGGTTATTACAGCCATGCCGATTTCACTAAATAAAAATAATACTGGAAAAATTCGATAATGCAAATGTTGCCGAGCAATTACTTAGAACTGAGAAACATAATATCTAGCGATTCCTTTTATGAAACATAAATACCCAACTTGAAAAGACACAAAACGCATCGCAACAGCTACTGATTATCAGCTCAATAGTACCAAAAAACGCATGGGGTGATGATATAGTTAAATTTCAAACTAAGCTTATTCAGCAATGTTTCGAAACTAATCAGAGGCAACAGCAAAACAAACACATTCATGTCCACATCAATGGATAAAAATCCAACAAAAATACAACATGAAAAGTGAAAGATGTTATAACTTGGAAAAGTAGAAGTCACACGGCCAAACTGAGGGGATAATAGTATGCACGAAGAAGGAAAAACTCAGCAGATAATGTAATAAATAAATGACAAGCAAATAAATAAGATAGGCGAGCCATGTAGAAAAGGCAATATCGGCGCCAACGTGCTAAGTAGGTGCTATGCTTCAATTCGCACTGGCATTTGCGTCTGCCACAATAACGAATAAGAGAGGGCTGTGGAGAATGCGTGATGGCGAATGGTGAATGGAATGGTGTAAGGATGGGTCCTGATGGTGAGTGGATATGAGAAGAAAAGATGCCATTATAAGCACTAATGCTTCTATTTGTTATTATCATATAGCACAGGTGCGGTTGTTGTAATCGCGTTCAATGTCGCGAATATGGACATAGATGCCATGCTTGCTCTGTGCTCCTAATTTCTTTGGGCCCATTTCCGTCTGCGTAGTGGCTGTCAATTTTGCCCACAATTACTTTTAACGCTGCGTGGATAATAAACAACCTTGATTTTGGCGAAAAATTCCTAGTTTACAAAAAGAGTAGTAGTCGTCACAATTCTTTAAACACTAAGCAATTATTAATTGACACTGAATTCAGTAATTTAAAAAACTTTCAGTCAAAGGTCGTGGTCTCACGCGAGTCAAACGGCATCTGCAGACGCTGTTGTAAGTAACAATGCATCTATTTCCAACGGTTTTCCAATTCGATGAAAGTGCATCCGAGTTCTGAGACACCTATGATTTCGTAGTCGTAATCATGCATATTTTGAACTCCCAACACTTTCTTATCGCAGGTAATATGTATTCGGTTTCAAGTCAAATCTTCGATGTAAGGTGGAGTGTGAGACCAGGCTCTGATCCATTCGACTTAGTTCATAGCTGATCTTATGCCAAAAGGTGTTATCTTTACTTGCATCGCTCAGTGTGTTAAGAGCGCAAACATTCCTCATTCCCTTTGAACGACAGCACTTTTAGTTAACATTCTATCCCAGCAAGTTTACTTGAATCACACACAAAAAGCTTTAAACAGTTTATTCATCTCTCAGTTCTTAATGGTACGCATTGTGCACCCACGAAGATATGCACTTCTTCACAAACTATATCATTACTTGTAAGGTTGACTGATGATAAGCGAGAATTCTGTTCATTGTACTACTTTGCTCGCAATGCATTAAATGCGTTCCTCGTCTCGAGTTACTCGTGTTAAGACTGGCTATTAGCTTGGAGGATTAAGCTCAGACAAAATGCTAACATTTAAAAACGCGCCTATTTCTGCAAGAGATTCACATTCCTTAAAGGATAAACCCGATTCTTGATTTCCGAAGATCTGATTAGTCTGAAGAATGTTATTTACTGCTTAACCAACCATCCTGTCGTGTACTTAGCATCGGAGAATATTGTTGCCTGGACGGCTTCCATATTGATAGTTCCACAAGTGCATGCATCCAGGTCATCGATGCTAGTGCGCAGTGTCTAACCGTCTTCTTCCATCTTAATTACAATGTTCCTCATACTTACAAGGGTTTTATATTAGTTGGCATCACCTGCCATCTTATTTGTTAGCTTTGTCTTAATGGAAAAGGATATTATTAACTGTATCATCAATGCATGAAGCTTCGTGCGCCGCTTTATTCCACTTGCCAATCTTCTGTGGCATTTCGTCTGCGCAAATGTCGTAGACTTAACTTGGCCTCCCAAGTATAGATGCGTCAATTCTTCCAGAAGTTAATTTGTGCCATTTGTGACAGCTAAGTAAATAAGATACGTCATTGCGGCTGCACCATCATGGCATGAATTTAACTTGAATTTGTGCCTACAGGCGTCTTCAAAATATGAGTAGATGTAAAATCTGGTGAACGTTGCACGCAGGCTGTAAAATCCAATGCAGTAGTGCCGCATTTGCTCGGTTACAATTCTTCAGATTAATCAGTGCACCCTTATTTAATTAAAATCTATTTAACCCTTGCAGCGGTCTTGTCAGTAGAGCGCTAGTTGAGTGTCTGGAGTAACTATTAAGCTAATGACAGCCGCTTTACTGACCGACATGTCGAGGTCACTCAAGCCGTCACGCTCTACCTATGCGAATGTGTTGGAGAAAGCAGGTGCGGCGAGAATGTGAGTCAGGCCATTCACTGTTCTCATAAGTAGACATGCTTAAACCCGTCTCGATTGATGTATCCATCATCCGCAGCTGGTGAATAGGTGACTGTGCTCACGGTGGTACTGTACCTCCGTCTCCCCCCTTTTCCTCCCCTTGTTTCCGCATCCTGCACCCCCACACTCGGCCACCATGTCTTGCCATCAAACCGCCACTGGTTCCTACCCCGCCAGCGTCGCCTCACGACCCCCGTCTGTGCGCGCACACGTAGTGTGAACATGAAACACATAACAGCACGTCCATTCATCACATGGCGACGCATTGTTCACACACAGGGTGCCCGCGTTTTGTTTCAGACAGCCAACGGCCTGTCTATGCAGGAGGGCTGCATAAACCTTTATATAGATTAAGATTGCTAAAATTCCCGGTTCAAGTTCAGACTGAGTCGAAAGTGCTTAAGGCTAATTTAGTGACTATAAGCACCCTACTTCAAACCCTTTGTAAGTCTATTGAGTCTGTTTAATAACCTGTCATCCTTATGCTTGTCGTCGTCCAAGTGCACCACATACCCAGTTTTACAAAAGGTTTTCTGCATTGCCGCTTTGTTCATTCGATGGACATTCGGCCGCAAAGCTCCGCAGTTTCAAAACTTGAAAATATATATTAGCAGATGTGGCACTAAAGACAATCCAACTGTTTCGCTACCGATAGAAGCGCAGATAGCACTTGCAGTGCCCTCCAAAAGGGCGCAGTCGTACCCATGAACAGCTTAAGTGAGATTACACACAATCGATTCATAGTATCGACAACAAGAGCAAAAAACGGTGCCATTTGCAAAGCGCTCAACTAGGCCGAGCAAGTTTTGTGAAGCATAAGATGGATACCGATGAAGTCAGACCCATCTGCTAACCACTTAGATTCATAACACGCACTTGCTAGAAGCAAACAGTCCAATGAAAGAGATTATTCAAAATAACGTTACACAATTAATAAAGTCACGCGTTTGTACATGGACTATGAGCATCTAAAAGTCATATCGAAGACAGACGCATTCCTGTTACTCAGTATAAACAAATCGTTAGGTGCATTACTTGGATTTAGGCAACTGTGCTCCCTTAACTTGAAATCAGGATGCTGGCATGTGGAAGTGGTGGGGAAAAACAGAAGGAAGCCACCATGTATAACGACTTTAATTCTCTAATAATGGAAACTATGAAGAAGCATACAGCATTGGAAATCATCCAGGCTTGGAGAGTGAGGTGCAGACATCAGAAATTGTGAGAATTGGAGATTTAGAGAGTCTCTAGTTGCTTCCCATTCGGGTGATGCCGGAAGACATTATCGATCCCTTCAACGTCCCCTTCCTCCTACAGCGCATGGTCTCCAGGATCCACACGGACCTCGTGTCTGAACTAGATTCATACACTACAGACATTTGAACCTGCCGTAAAATTGTGCAGGGGACGAATGCATTCGTGCTAATGCTAATGCTTACGGCAAATTAAGCTCAAAATACTTCCTTCATATGGATGGCAATGAAGGAAAGAGAAATCACCTTTATAACCAATCTGTCATGCATGTCAGGAGCAGTCCCTGAGTAACACGCAAAGAGCTCATTCAGCTCAACTAGACCAAAACGACCCTCTACCCTCCCCATTAACTCCACCGCACAACTGCTTAATGTCTTCGGGTGCGCCTGCTATTACATCATCCTCTCCTCAATTATGCGCAACTAAAAGGAAATCACAACCGGGATATTTATAGAAGTGATTTGATGCGATAGGTGTGGAACTGTCCCTTCCCTACAATCATTGCGGTCTGGTCGTTGTCAGCTAGATCCCAATGGAGATCAAACATCACCAGACTATTTGCACTAATGAATTGTAGACCACAGCCGCCCGTTTTGAAGCTCTATATGAAGACAAACTCTGGCGACTGCGCGACGGATGCATAGGTTGTGGACAATAACACACGTGGCACAGGAAAAAAATATGTTACAAAAACTCGAAGCTAGATCGACAAAAACTGTCAAATTTCAGGTGTTAAAAAAGATGAAAAGCTTGGACCTACTGATGGATTAATTACAAGCTCAAACACGTGAAGAATGAAGCTACGCCGAAATTCCCTTATAAACCAAATAAACGAAACGAAATGTCTACCTGTTCATTGCATATTATCAGAAGGACAGAATTTCAAATGAACGAAGAAGAGCCCCAAGAACCAAATGAAACAGCGCAAAGGGGCGGCTTTGCAAAATAGTTGCAAAACCCACCTTTTGAGGAAATAGCCAACCTACTTGACTTTGCACGTTATAGTTGAGTCCGAAACGCGAAAACCCCAACGCTCCACTGAGAGCCTCTTAATAGGATGATGTTTACACTTCGCAATCTAACAAGAGGCAAGAGACTACCCCGCCATGCAGCCGCCTTTAAACTTCCTTCAAAAATGCTGGCTTTTAAGAGGAAATCAAAGGTGCTACACACGGTGGCTTCCTTCTGTTTTTCCCCACCACTTCCACATGCTAGCAACCTAATTTCAAGTTATGGGTGCACAGTTGCTTAAATCCAAGTAATGCACCTAAAAATTTGCTTATGCTGAGTAACAGGAATGCGTCTATCTTAGATACGACTTTTAGATGCTTATGGTCCATGTACAAACGCGTGACTTTAATAATTGTGCAACGTTATCTTGAATAATCTCTTTCTTTAGACTGTTTGCTTCTAGCAAGTGCGTGTTATGAATCTAAGTGGTTAGCAGATGGGTTCGACTTCACCGATATCCATCTTATGCTTCACAAAACTTGCTCGGCCTAGTTGAGCGCTTTGCAAATGGCACCGTTTTTTGCTCTTGTTGTCGATACTATGAATCGATTGTGTGTAATCTCACTTAAGCTGTTCATGGGTACGACTGCGCCCTTTTGGAGGGCACTGCAAGTGCTATCTGCGCTTCTATCGGTAGCGAAACAGTTGGATTGTCTTTAGTGCCACATCTGCTAATATATATTTTCAAGTTTTGAAACTGCGGAGCTTTGCGGCCGAATGTCCATCGAATGAACAAAGCGGCAATGCAGAAAACCTTTTGTAAAACTGGGTATGTGGTGCACTTGGACGACGACAAGCATAAGGATGACAGGTTATTAAACAGACTCAATAGACTTACAAAGGGTTTGAAGTAGGGTGCTTATAGTCACTAAATTAGCCTTAAGCACTTTCGACTCAGTCTGAACTTGAACCGGGAATTTTAGCAATCTTAATCTATATAAAGGTTTATGCAGCCCTCCTGGATAGACAGACCGTTGGCTGTCTGAAACAAAACGCGGGTGCCCTGTGCGTGAGCAATGCATTGTCATGTGATGAATGGACGTGTTGTTACGTGTTCTATGTTTACACTACGCGTGCGCACACAGACGGGGGTCGTGGGACGATGCTGGTGGCGGTTGATGGCAAGGCATGATGACTGAGTGTGTTGGTGCAGGATGCAGACACAAGGGGAGGAAAAATGGGGGAGACGGAGGTGCAGTACCACCGTGAGCACAGTCACCTGTTCACCAGCTGCAGATGATGAACACATCAATCGGGACGGGTTTGAACATGCCTACTTATGGGAACAGTGAATGGCCTGATTCACATTGTCTTCGCACCTGCTTTAGCCAGCACACATTCGCATAGGTAGAGTGTGACGATTTGATTGAACTCGGCAGTAAAGCTGCTGTCATTAGCCTAATAGTTACTCCAGACCCTCAATTAGCGCTGTACTGACAAGACCGCAGGGGTATTGGACATGCTCTAAGGGTTAAATAGATTTCAATCAAATAAGTGCGCACTAATTAATCTTAGGAATTGTAACCGAGTAAATGTGACACTACTACATTGGATTTTCGGCCCGCACGCAATGCTTGCCAAATTTTACATCTGCTCAGAATTTGACGACGTCCGTGAACATAAATTCTAGTTAAAATCATGACATGATGGTGCGGCCACAATGGCGTATCTTTTTACTTAGCTGTAACAAATGGCAAAAATTAGCTTCTGGAAGAAATGTTGCGTCTATGCTTGAGAGACCAACTTAATTCCAAGACATTTGTGCAGACGAAGTGTCACAAAAGTTTCGCAAGTGGAATAAAGCGGCGCATGAAGCTTCACGCATTGATAATACAGCTAAAAATGTCCTTTTCCGTTAAGACAAAGGTAACAAATAAGATGACAGGTGATGCTAAATAATATAAAGTCCTTGTAAATATGAGACACATTGTTGTTAAGATGGAAGAAGACGGTAAGACACTGCGCACTAGCAACAATGACATGGACGCATGCACTTGTGGAACTATCAATATGGAAGCCGCCCAGGCAGCAGTATTCTCCAATGCTAAGTACACGACGGGGTTGGTTGGTTAAAGAGAAAATAACATTCAAGCCAATCAATGACAGCCTCAGATCTTCGGATAACAAGAACCAGGTTCCTCCTTGAAAGGATTGTGAATGCCTTGCAGAACTAGGCGCGTTTTTTAAATGCTAGCATTTTGACTGAGCTTACTCCTCCAGGCTAATTGACAGTCTTCACATGAGGAACGCTTTCAACGCATTGTATGCAAAGTAGTACAATGAACAAAATTCCCGCTAATCATCAATCGCCCTTAAAATAATGATATGGTTTGTGAAGAAATGCATATTCTCGTAAGTGCATAATGCGTACCATTGAGAACTGAGAGATGAATAAACTGCTTAAAGCTTTTTGTGTGTGCCAAGTAAACTTTCCTGGATAGAATGTTAAATTAAAGTGCTGTCGTTCAAAGGGAAGGAGGAATGTTTGCGCTATTAGTACACTGAGGAATACAAGTAACGATAACACCTCTTGTAATTAGGTCTGCTATGAGGCCCTTCCTGCACCCTCCCTCGTCGCTGCATGACTAGACGAGGTCAACCCACTACACCACACCACCACCACCTCTCCGCCTACCAGCCAGCCATTCATCCATCCCTCCACCCAACCACACACCCACTTATCCATCCATTCACCATCCACCATCACACATCCTCCACCTCCCTCTCCACGTCGCCACCGCGACGGGCGCACATGCGTGTGCAAATAGACGTGCAATGACTAGCATGCGTGGCGGTGCATGATGCCACACATTAGAGTGGGAAAGAGGATGCTGCGCAGCGAAGAGGAGTGTTTGCAGTGGTCCAAGTTGAAGTGGCATGTAAGTAGGTAAGTAGGGGACGGGTGGTAAAGCAAGAGGAGAAGGAGGAGAAAGGAAGTAGGTAGGAAGGGAGGAAAGAGGGAAAGAGAGGACCAGCAGCATTAACTTTTCCCTGTCCTTTTTCCCTACAACTTCTCTTAACGCGGTCTGGTTTTGAAACGGCCTTGTTTTCGGTAAAAATATTTATGTTCAAGAAAAGGTCTTTCTTTGTCACAATTCTTGAAGCACTAAGCAAGATTTTTGCCCTGGATGAAGTGATTTTTAAAGCTTGTTTTAGAGTCGTGCTCCCATGAGAGTCAAAGGGCATCTGCGGACGCTGATATAAGGAAAAATGCAGCTAGTTTTAACGGTTTTCCAATTTACTTAAAGTGCATTCGTGTTTGGATTCACCTATAATTTCGTATAAGAAATTATGTCAATTTTGAACATTCAACATTTGATCTTTTTCGGTTACAATATTTTTTCATCTACAAATCAAATCTTCGATTTAAGTTGGAGTGAAAGATCACACTCTGTTCCATTCCACTTCGTTCTTAGCAGGTCTTATGGTAAAAGGTGCTAATTTTACCCGCATCCCTCAGTGTGCTAATAGCGCAAACATTCCTCATTCTCTTTGAGCGACAACACTGCTTAAAATTCTATCCAGGCAAGTTTGCCTGAATCAAACAGAAAAAGCTTTAAGCAGTTTATCCATCCTTCAGTTCTCGATGGTTCGCATTCTGCACTTACGAGGATATGCATTTCTTCACAAACTATATCATTATTTGTAAGGGCGATTAGTGATTAGTATGAATTACGTTCATTGTTCTACTTTACACACAATGCATTGAAAGCGTTCCTCGTCTCGAGTTACTCATGTGAGGACTGGCTATTAGCCTGGAGCAGTAAGCTCAGCCCAAATGCATTGGAGACTATTGTTGCCTGGACGGCTTCCATCTTGATAGTCCCACAAGTGCGTGCATCCAAGTCATTTATGCTGGCAAGCAGTGTCGCGCTGTCTTCTTCCATCTCAATTACGGCATGCCTCATACTTACAATGGTGTTATATTATTTAGCATCACCTGTCATCTTATTTGTTAGCTTTGTCACAGCGGAAAAGGACATTATTCAACTGTATCATCAATGCATGAAGCTTCATGCGTTGCTTTAATCCTCTTGCAAATCTTTTGTGGCATTTCGTTTGTACATATGCCATAGAATTAAATTGGTCTCTCAAGTACAGATGCGTCATCTCTTCCGGAAGTTTATTTATGCCATTTGTGACTGCTAAATAAATAAGATACGTCATTGTGGCTGCACCATCATGTCATGATTTTTAACTTGAATTTGTGCTTACAGATGTCGTCAAAATCGGAGTAAATGTGCATTTTAATGAACTTTGCACACAGGCTGTAAAATCCAATGTAGTAGTGTCCCATTCAATCGGTTACAATTCTTCAGATTAACTAGTGCGCACTTATTTGATCAAAATCTATTCAACCCTTAGAGCATGTCTAATAATCCTGCGGTCTTGTCAGTACAGCGCTAGTTGAGGGTCTGGAGTAACTATTAGTCCAATGACAGCGGCTTTACTGACCGATATGTTAAGGTCACTCAAACCATCACACTACCTATGCGAATGTGTGCCAATAAATCGAGTGCGGCGACAATATGAATCAGGTCATTCACTGTTCTCGTAAACAGGCATGTTTAAAACCGTTTCGATTGATGTGTTCATCATCTGCAGCTGGTGAATAGGTAACTACACTCACGGTAGTACCTCGACTCCGTCTCCCCCTTAATCCTCCCCTCGTGTCTGCATCCTGTACCCCACACTCGGCCACCATGTCTTGCCATCAAACCGCCAATAATTCCTACCCCACCAACGTCGTCCTACGACCCCCGCCTGTGTACGCACGCGTAGTGTGAACATGGAACACGTAACAACACGTCCATTCATCACATGACAACGCATTGTTCATGAACAGGGTGTTCGTGTTCTCTTTCAGACAGCCAACGGTCCGTCAATCCAGGAGGGCTGCACGGACCTTTACGTAGATTAAGATTCCTAAAATTCTCGGTTAAAGTTCAGACTGAGCCGAAAGTGCTTAAGGCTAATTTGGTGATTGTAAGCATCCAACTTCAAATGCTGTGGAAATCTATTGAGTTTGTTCGATGTCCTGCTGCCCCTTTGCTTGTTACCGCGCAAGTGAACAACGTACTAAGCTTTTCAAAATGTGCTCTTGGATCACGCTAGCTCGCGTTGTGCACGAAATAAATGCCATTTATCAAGAATGGCACAGAACAGCGGCAGTGCCTGTGTACAACAAGGTGCGGTGATGATACAAGTTTCTTGTGAAAAAAAAGACGTCCGCACTCGTGGATACCCGCACCAACAGGAGACGTCAGCCTACTCGACAATTACACGTTGGAGCGTGCATACGTCCATCAGTCAATGACAATTCCTCAAATGCCGAGTCCTCTGAGCCACACGGTTGTAATTCCTGAGATCGTTTATAGGTTGGGCGGACTTTCCGATGCCCAGGGTCCGAATGACATCCAGCATAACCTGTCGTAAAATTTTGCCAGAGACGAATCCATTCGTGCTAATGCTTACGGCAAGTTAAGTCCAGAATTCTTCCTTCATTTGTATTGCAGTGAAGGAAAGGGGAACCACCTTTATGACCAATCTGTCATGCATGTCGGGAGCAGTCCCTGAGTAACACGCAAGGAGCTCATTCAGCTCAACAAGACCAAAACGCTCCTCCACCTTCCCCATTATATCCACCGAACAACTGCTCAATGTCTTCGGGTGCGTCTGCTATAACCCCATCCCCTCCTCTACTGTGCTCAACTAAAAGGACATCACAACCGAGATGTTTAGAGAATCGAATTGATGCGATGGGTATGGCACTGTCCCTTCTGTACATTACCCTACACACGCACTGCGGTCTGGTCGTCATCAGCTGGATCCCAATCGAGATCAAACATCACAAGACTATTTGCACCAATGAAATGTAGACCACAACCACCCGTTTTTCTATTCCATATGAGAACAAACTCTGGTGGAAAATAATTCACATGCTAAATCTAAGAGATCATAATTTAAAAAAATTTTGTGAGTGGGGGTGAAAATCACAGGGGTCATTCCAAGAGAAAACATGACACATCCAGGGCTCATTCAAGAGAACGGACAAGGAAAACCTCTTGGAATAAAGCGTATGAGATCTACTCAACAATCTCTCCACTTTGAAAATGGTAAGCACCTGCAGACAAAAGGCAAAAGTGGCACAGGAATAAAGATGTGACCGAAGAACTTGGAGCTAGATCGATAAAAACTATTATATTTCGTACGATTAAAGGAGATAAACTTGAACCTATTGATGAATTAATTACAAGCTCGGGTACAGGATTAATGAAGCTAAGCTAAAATTGCCTGTTAAACCAAACAACCGAAACGAAATGGCTGCCTCTTCTTTGCATATTTCAAAAAAAGGCGGAATTTCACATGAGCGAAGAAGAGCTCAAATGATCAAATGAAACAGTGTAAAAAAGGCAGTTCGGCAGAATCGTTGCTGAGCTTGCCTTTTGAGAAAAATAGCCAACCTGCCTGACTTTACACGTAGTAGTTGAGTCCGAAACGCGAAAACCCTAACGCTCCACCAAGAGCCTGTTGATGGATTGATATTTACTCTTTAATAGCTAACAAAAGACAAGACACCCTACCTCTCCAAGCATCCGACTTTAAACTTTCTGCAAGAATACCAGCTTTTACGAGAATATAATAAAAACGAATGAAGTCAGCAAATCTGGTGCCATAAGCGAAGACCGAATTACAGGAGCTCGTCGTCACTCGTTTGTTAGAAGCCAAAGCTTGGCATCGGTTACGAAGATAGAGAAACAGGTAATTTTCTATGCTCAATCACCCTGCCCAAGAATACCTTAAAAATAAGGCAGTACTTAATCAAAATCTCGTAAAAGACTAGGCATTGGCAAACAAAAAACGCATGAAAGTGAAGAGAACAATGATAAGAAAACTCACCACCCTAAAAGGAAGAAGTAACGCCTCTCAGTAAAAACAGAACCGGTGGCAGAGTGGAAAGAAGCAATAACGCAGGGGTAAGTCGCAAAAGCACTACGCGTCAAGCACCCGATGATGAGTCTCGTGACTCTTGTGATTGACACAACTCGATCTAATCAACCTTCATTGAGACCGACAACCCTGTGGATAGATGCTGACTGAGTTATGGATTCTTGGGTGATCAATGATGCAATTCGTAGGACAAACGCGGGTTGACAATAATCGTCTCCATTATGGATCCCGTGTCCCTGTGGCTAAGTCCAAATTGATAGGTAAGACCGTAATGATGAGTTACGCGGCCATTTTATCTGCATCTGGTGGTTTTGAACGGTCACCATCCAATACTGCTTTGCACAACCCTTTATCTGAAGCCTAAATCTTATGCTACAGACAATATACTTAGTCGAACGATTTGTTATTAACCGCACTTGGTAGAAAAGCGGCTTTGAGGCATGACAAAGTGTGCCGACTAAGTTCGGCAATGACGTGACCCACTTCAATCCGACCTCGATGGGCGCCTAGTGTGTCAGCTAGCCTTCCAGCATTGCTACACCTCATCCTTGACAAAACTTGCATTCTTGGAGGCACTGTAATTGATACCTGCCTCCCTCTCTTAACTTTGGTCGGTGCAAAGCCTAGCAAATTGAGTAATCTATCAAAACGAAATTGATTTTCTAACTCCTCCCAGTAAGCTTTATATCCGGCTGACCAATGTGCTTCCCTCTGACAGCTCGGCCATTCAAAGTGCTGCATCTCCCACTATTTAAGTGACTTCTGTGAGCACTGCAAACAGGTCCGTCTGGACCAGTCTCATATATCGTCCGTATGCTGCAAGTAAAAGAATGGGCAGAGAACTAGACCGATAGTAGACAGATAGTTAGGTAGATAGGTTGGCAGATAGAGAAATTGAGATATAGAGATCGGCAAAAGTATCATTAGACAGCTAACACTGGCTTCACCTCCTCACCCAGCCTCCGTTTCCAAACCTCCACTAGGTGGCTAATCAATTTAATAAACAAAGAAGAGGGGCGCAAATATGTAATGGAAGAATTTTAATGCTTTGCAAATAACTCCTTCCTACACATGACTATCGTGTCAAGGTCATGCGTCGCAAAAAGCACCCGTGCAACAGAGACAACCAATCGATGACACGAAGCTAGGGTGCAGACTGGACCACACTGGGTCTCTGCCATTGTCGCCGTGGCGCTTGCAGGCTAAACATCAGATGCCACATTAAAAACGGGCTGCGAAAACCGCTCAATATCGTAAGGTGCCAGAACATGCGGTTGGATCCCGTATGCACTAAACTCTGGACATGTTGATGACAGCGGCATCCCCTCTCCCTTTCCCGACACCTAGGGTCACCAACAGCTCCTCTGCATTTGACACGCGCATGACAACAATCAAAGACAATGGATATTACGTTTGTGCTCCAAAATAACAGCAGAACACATACCGTGCACAAGGCAGCTAAACATAATAAGGCATCCCGTTTCTTCCGGCTATGAGCAACTTACAACCTACGCATTATTCGTAGCAACAACGTAATCGAAGTGAAGCAATGCTCTCCAAAAACACTCGTCACGGGGCGCAGGAAGGCGTTAATTTAGCATCTCTGACAGTCGGACTTTCTGACTAAAATAAAGCGATTTCGACAAGTTCGCTCACATCAGGCAAGATCGCACAATTGGTCCAATGCCACATCCTATATCGCCAAAGCAAAACGGATGGAGATAAGTAGACAAGTAGGTCCGTAGACAGTAAAATATGCATATTGCCTCACCTTCGCCTGTCTATCCAACAAAAATCCCACCAACGAAATAACCAAATCAACGAGTAAGTTAAAGAACGCAAATAAAGAATCAGATGAAGCTTAACACTTGCCAGTGCGTATCTGCCTGTGTCTTGAGGGACGTCTACTGACCACTAGCCGTCAAGAATATTAATACGGCTAACCTACACTTTTGTCTGTCTCCACTACCTGTCAGCCAACTATTAGCCCAAAAGCAAAACAGCTAAAGCCAACGCTAATCACTACACGCTTAAGGGGAAGGAGTGAGGGGAAGGACTACGTCGGGACTACTGAGTTGCTACAGGAGAAGTGAACAAGCCAAGATAATTAGTGGGTCGTCTTCAAAGTCATCATCGTGACATTACGCTTCCCATAAACAATCCATTCATCAGTAATTCGGGGGCAGACATCCCCGGATGCTTCCTCTGATAATGATAAATGTGCATAGTTTGGTGGCTTAGGCAGGGAATAATAAACAGTCGAATTCACTCTAAGTCGCATATTCTTCCTTACCTTTTCGTTAGTTTACAAATAAACTAGCATCAGCAGAAGAAACAAACGAAATTGCCTAGTAAAAAGGAAAATCTGAGTGCACCTAAAGTGCGTACATACCTACGAGAAAGTCTCATCAAATTCGCAAAACAATGGGAGGTAAACCATCAGCAAGCTTTCAAACCACAAGGTGATTCAGTTGAACATGTTCATTTAATACAGGAGCATTCAGCACTTATGTTACTGTCCCGACATGGAAAGAAGTACACTTATTTAAAAGCAATGCCTGCAGTCCATTGCAGAAGCTCACACGCAGCATGACGCAAATCAATCCATCTTACCTAGCAACACCCAGTACACCCAATCCAGTAACAACAAATTCAACACACTTTGTAATAACCATAAACAACTTCCCCAATCAAACTTCTCAAAAAGCGCAGACATGTTTACTGAATCCCGCTAAACATAACCTGCACCATTTAGGCCTCCATGGCAATACAGGTGACCGACAAACGTACACCACCTACCCATCTGACCGGCAAAACAAAACAAAGTGCGCAAATGTCAGAACTGCCAATACTTCATGAATACCAGTGCTGGGTGAAAGCATCCAAACAACTGATGGCAGCAAGCAAGTACAACATGTGGAAAACAAAAAAGAGGAGGCACAGTTAGTCCTAAGTCGGCGTTGGATCCCCAGTCAACAGGCAGTGGCTGCGGCTTAATGCAAACGATTACGCTTCGCAGTCAGGCGTCACACCTCATCAAAGTAGATAAACAGCAAGTAAACAGTATGTACAAGTGGAGACTATACAGATGTGCATAAAAATGCGCATTTATACGCACCTATGAATTGACGAGTTCCTTCCTCCATCTATCCACAAACTTCACACTCATTGACTTGGCCCTTTTTGTCTGCCACGTCACAACGCGGGAGTCACGACACGGCACCGCTTGCACCCTACTTTGCAGACTTCCAACACTTTCGGCAAAAAAATCCATCAGTGAACGCTGATTGCCAAAACGACATTCAGCAGTGGCACAGCCTTAACGAAACACCTGTCCTTTGCACTCCGAGGAAATATTACTGGTATGCCGCCTCACTTGTTCAGTCATCTCCATTTCTCGCAGCAGAATTCAATATTTGCATCTACCCATCACCTGCGCTACCAAGTATTCCATCCGAAAACATCCTCGTATCAGCAGGAACAGGCTGAGTATTCGAGAAGCAGTATCGATCAAGCCGACGGATGGACATTTAGTGTGACGATCGTGTGGAATGCACGTTGAAATCCCGTTCGCAGCAGAATGTTTACGACCTTGGCTTAGACTTATTCAGATCGCTCCTGCTGAAGCTGAAGGCGACGACATTCTGTTTATAAATGGAGAAAAAGTACTCGAGCACCTCTTCGGAGGGCACCTCAACTGAATCCGCGTCCATCGATCACGAATGATTCTGCCAATATGGCTGCTGCAACAATTTGGATAATGCAGCTGCCACATTGCTCTTGCGAAAAGACCTCGGGAAGGGATTAACGACTGGTTCGTCGCAACGCAACACAATTCATGCCATCTTCTAGGCAGAAACCCATTTCCGCCGCTACAAAGTAGAGAGCAACAGAAAAACCAAGCTTCAAATTTGACAATTTTTCTGTAATCTCTCGAAGCTTATTAGGTGCATCGCCACGGACAGGTACGTTGTTGTTATCCTTAAGATCCGGACCATCAAAGGCACCAAATGAAGCCTGGAATTCAACAGTTCTTCTCATTTCTAAGTCAACAGATCCTATTTAGCTAAAATGCTGCTGCATTTAAAACACGCAACTTACACACCGTACCGACAGACAATATACTAAATGCAACCAGTGACCTTGAAACTACCAAAAAAGAAAGAAGTTTTGATTAAATACCTTTCTAATTCTAAGCATACAGAAGCACTCAAAAAATCAATTTTCAGAACCCCTGAAAGTGCATAAAAACTACAAGTAGTTCATCGTCAAAGGCAGATTTATAAAAAATTGGTATGCATTTATAAAACACTTGTGGACAATTAAATAAGGAATCGAACACCGCACAAACTTAATAGCATCCATTTAAGAAAATAGTGTGTTTAAAATTACGCAGTACATATGAGACTCAAAACGCTATCCTTGAGCAGACTGACGGATTTGTTACAAATTGAAAGTAGAATAGTGGCTTCTGTAGGCTCCGGTGAATTCAACACTCATCACGCACAAAGTTATAAGTTTCTTCGTGCCTCTCGCATCGAGGGTGCAATAAAAGCGACATAGATTTATACGATGAATAAAGATATGGCGTGTTTGCCGTCTGTCTTCTTGCCTTCTGCCTTGTAATCCTTTGAACGAATAGGTCAGGGCTAAGGGATGAAGAAGAAGCCTTGTGACAATGATGTCTGTTAAAGCCTGAAATTCGATTTAATTCAAATTGTAGCACATTCACGTGTGGCCAAAATCGAAACTAAGTGGAGACGTATAAACGGGCCTGTTAACAGGCACTCGTTGTGCCTTATTCTATCACAAGGCCTTTCCTTCTTCTCGTGCTAATCCATTTCAGTAAACCATGCCTCAGCTATTAAGCCTCACAAAGCCCATCAAATCAATATATATCACTGGAGAAGTTGAGCAGACTAGCACTACCATAAGCAGTGACACCATACGATTAAAACTGCCCAGGCCTTCTTACTTGGCTGAAGTGTCGAGACGACAAGGGTTGATTAATAGCATGTATTGCGTTAATATCAGCACTCCATACTGAATAAGCATAAATGAATTAAGTAAAACAAGGAGCAGCTCGAAAATGTGAGCATGTCTAGGTTCATAGTTGGCTGTACATACAAACTGGCGGCCGTAGGAAATCAGGAAACGGTGCTCTAATTAAAGGAATCACCTAAAACCCCTTGAGTATCCTCAACTTTCCTGCTAAGCTTGATTCACAAAATCATAACGGTATCACAGGCTGGAAAGGAGGTCACTATAAACCACACGCACTACCGATATGTTGTGGGTCATTGTCACTATCAAAGTCAAAAGTGAGTGATAGACAGTGCATTCTGACTGCCTCTAGCAGATCGACAAGTGATGAAGCAAAGCCCTACAAGTGAGGTGCGGGCAGGTTAACTACCAAAGCACAGCAAATGAGCAGTGTGAGCTCCAAACAGCTGCAAGTAATTCTGGCGGCTAATGCTTCTCTTTGCAGTCGAGTCTCATCATCAATAGTCTTTAGCATATTAAAATTCATTGGCCGTGTATCCTTGTTACATGCTGAGTAGTACCATACCGGTCAATTTACCTTACCCCTTCAAACTGCAGTTAATTCTAAAAGGAGAACGGAACCGCGAGCATGTTGCAATCAGAACAAACGAGATCATATTCACATCACATTATATTCACACCATGTGATCTAGGGTTATTGTTCGTGTCACTATCGTGCTATATGCTGTGAGTAAGCAGCACTGATAGTTGAAGCCGTTTTATAAAACCCCTTCTCAGTCAAGGGATTCTTCAGTACCGACTATAAAGTGCGGCTTCGATTTTGGCTCCATTACAACATCTACCAGCTTTTCGTATTTTACAAACACTAACAATCTTAAAATGTTGCATCAAGCTATGCACAGCTTGCACTGCGATTTCTACTACACCAAACATTTACAGTGAGTGGCAGAAAACGGAACACGCGTTAAGATGGGCATGTTTATAAGCACAGATTTTCTTTGAAGAGTCTTAGATGGCATGCGAGTGTTTTCTAACGTGTTTTTTCGTCACTAGGTTTCATATTTGTCACCTATTAATTTCGTTTTTAAATGCGTTCGGCGATGCGTTCGCCTTCATTCAAGTCACATTATGTGCAATGTGAATCATGTTCAACATTTTTACAGTTGCACACAAGTTGAAATATCTCGAGGTAGTTCAAAGGAAGCGATATAGAACCCTCAATTTAACGCTGCAGGTTGCAGAGGGATTAAGTACATGCACTTGATATATGCTGTAATAGCTTATTCAGGTTGGCGCAAATTTCGAGCAACGAAGCAAAGAATTCTGTGCATCGAAAGGGCTTCGTACTTTGGGGCTCGGAATCCCAAATGCAACTGAAAATGTCAAAATATTTTGTACCCATTGAGCGCAAATGTTTTGCGATTCTTTACTATAAAACGAACCAATCATTTAACCCCACATCAAAATAGAAAATACACATATCTTGCTGATGAAACTAGCATTGCTGACACTTGCTAGTAGTTAATGCAAAATATTATGGTGTTGAGGTTAAAGTTGGTTCATGAGCTGTAAGAATCATTATTGGAAGATGCGTTGTGGCAGACATCGACAGATCATGTAACATGAAGCGAAATTATGGAAGATTAATATGCAGGTTGTTGTTGAAAAAATGCAAGCAGGGCAAGCAATCATTGCACAGGAAATATCAATGCATGAAAAAAAATAATGGCATTGCTTTAATGGCATGCACTAAGTATTTATTATAAGAATTTTATTGAAATGGCCCAATTAGAGCAACACCAAACAGTGAAGTCATTAGCTTTGGAATTTTTAATTATTTTGCCTAAGAAGTTCACCGTCGACCCACAGGTAACAAAATAATTACACTAATGCGTATCATATACTTATGAGAAATGCACAAGATATACGTAGAATAGAGCGCCACACTAGCTATCGATAATGTGCCATTTCATTTAATAACACATCATCCAAAAGCCAAAAATATGAAGAAAGATTGGATTCATATGACAGTATTGTACTTGATGGGCCGAACACAGATTATGTAAACAGCGATTAATTAAATCATAAGGGAGGAAAAAAGTAACAAAGAAGACAGAAAAGATAAAAAGAGAAGTAGAACAGTTGACATTGCTAAAAAATAATGCATGCAAATGAAGAGAGAGGGAAAGAGGGAAGTTGCAAATGTGTGAACGAAAAGTGCTAAAAGAAAGGTAGCAATAAAAGAGTCATTAGGCACAGAAGAACCAGCAGAGGATGTGACTGAGTTAGCTATAGTGGAGGTGAAATCCGTTTTATAATACACTGCAGTAGTTAGCGTAGATTTGTCAGTCAGTAGAGTTGTGTTTGGAGCAAAGATGGCATTTGCCGTGAAGGCGAATGGAGTTCAGACCGTTGGCGCAGTCGTAATTGGGGTGGAGACATTGGAGGGCTCATGCGTTCCATTGGACGCTACAGTAGTTAGAGTATAATTTTGAGTTGGTAGTGTTGTGTTTGGAGCCAAGGTAGTAGTTGCCATCGAGGTGACCAGAGTTCCGCTCGTTGGCGCTGTAGTAATTGGGGTGGGGACATTGGTGGGCTCATGTGCACTGTTAAACGCTGCAGTAGTTAGCGTATAGTTTCGAGTTGGTAGTGTTGTGTTTGGAGCCAAGGTACTAGTTGCCGTGAAGGTGAATGGAATTCTGCACGTTGGCGCTGTCTTGGAAGAAGAGTTAGTGCTTTAGTCGGAACCTCACAGGGTCCAAAAGGAAGAGAAAATGAAAAAAAAAATGTGATGTAATATCGTTGCACTTCTGGCAAAAACGGGTCAGAGATATGTCACGTCTGCAGCGGCACTACTACCAAGTCGCTTGTATGGATGGAAAAAATTGTAACAAATGCGAAAGGCGTCATCCTAATGATTACGAACGAGACCAAGTGAACAAATGCCGCTGGGTTATGTAATGAAAGGTGTTGGGCCTCGTCATGCCTAATTCAGCTTATTCACCGGCTCTCGTAGGCGGTTTCAGCAGCAGCAGCAGTAGTCAGAATCATTCAAAAATCCACCTATCTGACCCTATTGAGATACTCCAATCCGACCACTACTTCCTGGTGAATGCAAATCGCAAGTCTTAATGAAAAAGCAACAGGCATTATGTATCATTACACTACTCGTGGTCCACATCATTAACATTCTGTCAGTCGTTTGCACAGAAGTGTGGGTGCTTCCATCCCACTGAGAAGATGAAATCATTCATGAGGGAAACATCAGGGCGCCGGCAATAAAAAAAACAACGAATCGGTAGTTATGAGGTAACACTAATACCATCGAATGGTCTCCATTTTTTGTCACCAAACCCAACATACCTTATGACAGAGGGTTGCTGACGTCACAACGGGACAACGCTATGCATAGGTCAAAGTGGCAAATGAGAGCCAGCAAAATATTGTAAAATACAACCAGCATGCCTCTAATACCAATGCTACGGAATTCTTGAGAAAGAGTGATCATGTGCATCATGTGCCCACACGGGAGAAACTGGTATCTGCTAGTTATGGCTGGCTACTTAATTAAAATAGCTGGGATAGAGCCCTTGATATCACGGGACTCTGATTGCGTCGCTTCAGTTTTCTTCAATCAGTGGATGGTCAGCAAGGAGTGCTCGAATTGGTCCAAAGCGATCAAGGTCACAATTTCGAAAGTCGACTTCTGCAAATTGCGCAAGTCTTCTCAGACCTGCACACCGGCAATGACAACGGGCGAATTAACCCCAATCGGACTTTTAAACGCTTTCATTAAGGCTGCGCGATCTGAAGATTGATTTTAAGCATACGGCATGATCTTCTCGCATACAGGGCTACGATTCATAAATCAACTAAGTTTCCACCATTCAAGATGCCCACAAGCTCTTAAACTCAAGATACCCTTCGATACCTTGCTAATAATCTCAGAAGTCACAACAATCGCTACCATAAAGTAATAATAAGGAAAGTTTTAGGCATTGCAGAGAAGCACTTTGTGTCTCACACCATCCAGAAGAAACACTAAGACTAACTAAGTAGGACCAACGGCTACCGAGATGGCAGCCTTGCACAAATGTACATACCATACCATAACTTAAATTTCACCTCCCTTGAAGCAAAGACGCGCTTAGGGTAGTGAAAATTCTCTTACTTACGAATTGCCTTGTTTACGATGCGCAACTCCGTGCCCAGTCAATAACCGTTCACTACTAAAAAACACAAGGGTGCAAGGGTATACCACCAGTCGGATACGAAGGTGAAGTGTTTGCACCAAAGAAAGATAGGAAGCCATCCGATGACAACTTCAAAGGCGGCTCATAGGGATGGCGCTAAATACGACGCTCGAATAGATGAGGAGGCTATGTAATGCTCATGCTGTTATACATGCACCATCAGGTTGAAAATTGAGGAAGCAAATTGAACTTTGTATCAGACAAATGGTCAGAGTGCCCGAAAGCAGGGATGGTTTTAGTATCCCAATCTCCATTTCTGTACCAGTTCTCATCGACTACAATTAATTGACCTGTTTGGTGAAGGGGATCAGTGGTCTTCATATTCATCTACCATATGTAACAAAGGCTTAATGATGCATTTCTTCTGTGCCTGTTGTTACATGGGTGTAGGAAAATATATGATTTTGATAAGTGTAGTAATATTCTCATTTACCTTTCTCCTATTTGGCCACCTTAAAATCGAACAGATTACTTCTTCTGAGGTGTACTTATTGTTCAATGGTTAATTAGAAACACCGATCCTTTTTCAACTCCAAATACAGATTCTTTGTCTTAATATTTCGTATTCTTTCATCCCTAAGGAACTGTTGGGGTGATACACTAGTGGTAGCGGAAAGCAAGCCCAATCTTGATGATAATCTATTATGAGTTCTACTGTTAAGGTAAAAAGGGCACATTTTGCTACTAATGAGAGAACCGCTGGCGACCCATGACAAAGTGGCTGAAAACGATACCGTCTTCCTTCGGCAGCTTTTCCACATCCGAATTTCCTTAAAGAGCTATCAACATCCGAATCGACACAGTTCTATACCTCCTTAAAAATTTGCAATGGAGCTTTCTAACCACATCCGCACAGAGGTGCTGAAAATGTGAAAGTGCGCAAGACTATGTATCTATGGAATTGTGTTTGATTCCATATTCCATTTCGGAGACCTGGTTTCAGGCATAGGTCTCTGCATCTAGCTGCAGGCGCGCGTAATTGTGAGCAAAATTCCTCATTTCTGAGTCCATTTCCCAAATTAACCGAATCCCCAAATCCAATCAAATCACCATGGTAAGTGAGTGATAAAGTGATAAATTAGCCCTATGACTGCAAAAAGTTCAGATGAGTGGCTCGCTTTTCACGTGGGTGCATTTATTCCAATTTTGAGTACGCTGCGATTGCTGGCGCGAGGGGCAGGATGAGTGTCGGTCATGGTTACCAGCGCTACATTAATCGTTTTGCGTAGGCCGGGTAAACCAGTCCATAAGGTAGGCCGAAGGCTCCAATCGCTTTCTGTGAGCCAAATATGGGAGTTCTTCCTAAGAATCCTGTCTTATTATACCTTCAAGAAAGTTTCGCGGCACTGCAAGGATAAGCAAGAGCTCACTTCTTTCTTCCATTTTTTAAATTGCACTATTTTTTATGCAGACTAACAACTTTGCTTCCATAGTTTCTTTTCTTATGGAAAGGAAATATATTATCATGCTTTAAAATCGCTTGTGTACATTTAATTTCACAAAGAGTTATAGCATTATGATTCCACTTCCCAATGGATTGGTTGATTTGTTTTCTTCAAGGTCATCTTTGGGGTATGTGTTATGTCTGTACGTGTGGAGTGCTCTTGACTGACTGACCCCAATGGATGCGTTCCACTTGTTCAAAAAGTAAGGGGAACCTGTCAAAACAATTGCATTTTTCGGTAGTGAATGATTACACAGAATTGGAGACAGATTTGGATGCAATAAATACGCTTCGATGGGAACTGAAAGGGACGAAATTTGAAATTGAATTTTCCTGTTACACTGTTCCCTGTTCAGGTGACAACAGATTTCATTTTTTAAGCGTCTTTGATATTTTTATGTACGCATTATTCTTAATATGCATCTTTAAGGAGAAGGACTGCCATTGCTTTTCGTCTTCATGTCTTCTTACAATTACACTTTGCCAATTGTATCACACCAGGTGTTCTACCATCCATTTAGGTAGAATCTATCGCGTTTATGGGGTGAAGCGCGGATACAGTTGTAGGGTCTTCCGAGAGGGCGCGTGAGCAACCTCCTCTCCATTGGCAGACTGAATCGGCTCATCTGCAGCATCAGCATGCGTAATTTGAACAAGCACAAGGCGAGGTAGTGGAGGTTCTGCTAAGAGTGGGATGTCGATATGCAGCCTGCATTATCCTTAAACTAGGTGTCACTCCGCGGCTTTAGTTGGTAAGTTTACCGTACTACCTTATTACGAATGCGATTACTCCTTTTACGTTTCGTTCTGCTTCTACAGGCACGGAAATGTTTTCGGCTTGGGATCCCGTGGCTGAGGTGATAGGTGAGCTAGAAGCCCGAACTAGGGCAATGAAAACGGAGACGAGAGCACACTTGATGCGGTATGCCAACTGCACGCTCTCTTTGGCGAAATGCTTGGAAGTTGGTCAAGTGCAGCGCGATGTGATAATTTCCACGCTCATGACGTCGTTGACAGAAAGTACCAATCGTCGGTGCGAGTTGAAAGTGTGGACATACAAGGGAGGGAATTCGCCAAATTGCAAGTGTACACCATCATGCATACATCTATTTGCATAGTATTTTTTTATTCATTCAGTTTGATTTGGCCTGCCTCCTCGTCATTAAGTGTAGTCTTTTGTACCTGCAACACACTTGGGCAACTTACGGCTAACTGTACCTTCGTTAGGACTGCCTTCTACTTTTTCCTTCCTTATATGGTCCGCTTGTTTGTGCAGATCTCGAGTAAGCGTTTTGTCACTACTGATGCCCAGTAAACACTGGCAAGGCGTGTCACTTGTTTTGCTTTTCATTGAAGTGTACATGCGCATAAGATTCTTAATAAATACAAGTGAAAGCTGTCAGAGTGCTTACTTGAATGCTCTGGTGCTACTGTTGGCTGATGGAGCATACTGGACGCCAAGCATTGATGCATTAATCGGCGTCATATCTCTTGCAACTGTGTGTAATGAAACGCAATTCCTACCTCCAATGAAGCGTTCTTCTAAGTCATACCGGTAGTTGATGCACCATGCATGAGCGGGTCAATTAAGCATGCTCCAGCAAATACACTCCTAACGAGAAGATTTGCCGCTCTTTTGTTTCTTCCTGTTGTCTTCCAACTTCTAAGAAAGCTTTGCATTTTTTTGGGATCCGTGTGCTATTTTAGACTCAATCAAATTTTATAAAACCATCAGGTGGTTTTGTCGGTCAATTTGCAGTTGTTATTGTGTCTATGGAAGTTGGAACGGAGATGATGCAAAGAGCTCTACATTGTTTGAATTGAGCTTTGTTTGGTGTCCTTATCGAAGCCGCCATGTGAAGCTTCTTGAGCTAATGGCCTCGGAAATGCTCGTAACTGAGGCGTTTAGTGAAGATACAGTGTTGTGGTAACTACCCTGTAGGCAACACACTAATCATCTCGGCGTGTGTCCCCGCTGTAATAGAGATGTGGTAGTCGCTGCGTAGAAGTAATTTGCCTTGTTAGTAGGCTAATAGTTAATTGACGGGTCGTAGATGCGGGTCTGATCCTGCATGCTTTTTTGTGCATTGGCAAGCATTAAGATTCGTTCGCTTACTTACTTTCCACTTACCTGTTTATGTGGCTATTTGGTTAGTAGAGATTTGAGTAGGTATGTAGACAAAAGAGGGAGAGCTGTTACTTTTCCCTCTGTAGAGTTGCCTGTCTAGTACTCGGTTCTTCTCTTTTCCGGTCTACCTAATTGTCTCCTTTTCCATCTATCGAACCCACTACCTCCCTACCTCTTTCCTTAACGGCTCCACTGCACCAGCGGCATATCGTGTTAGATCGTTTGCTCCGTCTTGTCCAATGCGTGTAAGTTGATCAAAATCTCTACACCTTTCGCAGAACCATCCGATTCTAAGAGAGGCTAAAACTGACGCTTTTCTGCCTTACGCTCTTCGTGGTTAGTGGTTCCGATCAGTGTTGCTTCAATTCGACTTGCTCATCACTGCTTGGCCTATCAACTTCACTGGAGGTGTCTTCATCCAATTAGCCAGTGAGCAAAGGGACTGGGTTTGATAGGCATGGAATTGGCAGCTAGGGGGC
This sequence comes from Taenia hydatigena, assembly GCA_036345935.2. Taxonomy (NCBI): domain Eukaryota; kingdom Metazoa; phylum Platyhelminthes; class Cestoda; order Cyclophyllidea; family Taeniidae; genus Taenia; species Taenia hydatigena. The sequence continues at coordinate 1,667,582 of JADWOT020000007.1, read as the reverse complement.
GGGGGCTGTTTGTGTGTGCCGCAAACTTCAGTCACGGCTCAATGTGGCAATTGCTTGACCTGAATCCTCGATTGGGTAGCAATGCACCTAGAGTACAACTCTGCTTAATCCAAACCACTTAACTAGAGAGGGTGCAAACTGGGATTCTAGAAAACTGAGTAAGGACGTCTGTATGGGGTTGCAGATACCCTACGAACAACCTTCCTACTGCATTTATTGCACAGCATCCGAAGGTATGGCATGAAGTAAGGGAATGTGCCGTCTGAATGTGGGTCGGTGAATTGCGCGAGGATGGATGTACCATTTTGAGGCTGCTTCTATAATCCATAATAGCAGTGAGGGATTGTATTGTCACTGACGCGCTTGGAACAGTAGACTAAGGTGAGGATGGCAATTTTGGGTCATTTTTGACGTGGATAGTGAAAGACCTGTTTTACATCCGCGGCAGCTGCGAAGATAGATGTCATGGACGTGCGAATGGATGCTACATCTTACCTGTCTTTTACATCAAAAGGCGGTGGGCAGTGAGCTCTAACGACTGCCAGTTTGGAATTCGCTTCTTCCACTTACGTTGGAGGTGCAGTGGTGACTGACTGACTGCTCACCTAAGTCATGAGTACAAGTGACACTTTTCATGTTCTCAGCGCATCGTTCGCTCCACCCACTTGAGGTGTGCACTACGTCGCCATTACGAGACCAGTCTCGGGTTGGATGGGGGTATGCTGGCTGATGAAAATGTTTACGATGAATTGATCCACTGGTGAAGGCCAAACAGTTGGTGCTAAGGTCTCTCTTCTGAATGCTGCACACAGTCCGCTAATGCCACCTTTTGTGATTACTTTCAAATAGGTGTCAAAAGTGTGACTTGGCATTTCCCAGAATGCTCTGTTGCACCATCTCAACATGGACATCCAACTTTTGGTCGATCTCCTTCTAATGCGCATTGAGCAGGAATATAATCAACTATCTGCGTAAATATGCGATGGAGGAGCGGCTAGAAGTGTTTGTGAGACAGACATTGACCAATGTGCAAGACCTTGTACCCACCGTCCCCTCGGTAGTGGACTATCGGGTGCGCTTGCTAGGTCAGATGGAGCGCAATTCGCACCTCCCATCCGACCAGTGGTGCAAATGCCTCGCTGATTATCGAGAGGTTCGGTGTCTCCAAAGCCTTTCATCGTCATCAGCCTTTGTGTTCCTACCATGATTTGGAATAGCGATCCTTGTAAGTTTGATATCCATATGAAATGCGCTTGTAAATACTAATTATATGGATGGATTTTTTTGTCTTGGATCGGAACGCCTGGTTAATTTGATGCATCCAAAAGACATTTACTCAATACAAGGTGACTTTGGCGTGTCTTGAAGTTGGTAAGGTTAGCTGCGGCGCCTTAACCGGGCATCGATTGTGCTATAGGATGCTTTTATTCGAAGGGGATATGCTGGAGGCAGTAGACTTGAACTGTCCATCCATTATTGTCATGGGCAAAAGTGAAATAATCCCCTCACTATTGCTTTGGTTCTGATGGCAGACAGATCGTCCCTGAGGAGTGTGGATGTTATCCTACCAAAAACGTACAATTCTGCTGCGGACGCAAGATGCTTGGTGGGGAAGTATTGTTAGGAAGGAGAGGCAACCTGACAGCATTTTGCTGTTTCTGTGGTGCTTCAAATATCTCAAAGTACGAAGTTATTAAGGGAAAATTGCGGTGGTCAATATGTTCGCACATTCATGAATTGGTTGAACCTACCAAACCCATGAAGACGGCCTTGAACTACACCGAGGACAAACGCGCCCCTAGTGAGAACTAGCATGTGCACTGTTTGCATGGTTGCCACTGAGTGGATTGCCTGCCCTTCCAGTGAACGAAGCCCCATGATTATCGACGCGTGGCAGCAGGGAAGTGCTCGGCTTCTCACCAAAGTCGGATCCCCATTAAAAGCATTCATCGTTGCAAATCGGTCAATCTTGTGGCAGAAGGCAGTCATGGTAGGATATGGGTTGCGAGTGTGGTTGCTGTGGTGGCATCGCGTTTGCGATGTAGTGAGTGATTGGTGCATGGAGTGTCGATTTGCGCTGAAGTTAATTGCGCGTGCACCTATTTCCGCCCACTGGTGATGAGTAGTGGGATCAAGTTTGTCTGCATTCGCTCCGCCACTGCTGCTCAACCTTCCGTGGCACTCAAGCTCTGGTGTCGTTCGACCACTTGAAAAACAGGGTGTTTTCTTTTTAGTAGAAGGCGCGAAGGATTTCTCGTTTGCTGGAGCAATTATCTGTTTGGAGTGTCAGCCTTGTGCTGTATTGCTTTTTGTGCATATCACTTTATTTCAATGGGCAGTGGTTGACTTTTATGGTGAGCTTATTGGCTTTTGCGTGGGTGTCAGGTAGCCCATAAGGGGTACAAAGGGTGGAAGGAGATGGGAGTATGATGTTCCACAATACTCTTCTCATCTTCTTGTCGTATTTCTGCATTCAGACATATGCGAATTTCTTCATTCTGCATCATAATCCCTTTATTCAGATACTTTAATTTTAAAAGCACATGTCTAATCTTTGAGTCGCCTTCACTAGGCATCAACATAATGCTCAGTGCTTTTAAACTCGTTAAATGTGGTTTTGTCTTGTTCTCAGTATCTAATAAAGCATTAAGTTAAAATGCTCTTTTCTGTTTACGGTCGGTCTTTACTTCTCTGTTCGCATTAACAAATTAGGTCGCACACAACGAGGAAGTTGGTTGTGGGTTGTTGAAAGGAATCGATAAGATGCAGGCCACTCGAGCAGACAGCTTCAGTTTAGAGCGGATTCTGGGCGTGGGAGAGCTGCTAAGCACCACATTTGGTGGTGGCGACAAGTAAATCCATCTCACAAGGACAGCCTCTGCATTCTTCACTAACTACCTATTCTCACGTGCAGCGGATGCGAGGTACTTCGCTTTCGGAGAGCCAGAGAATACACAACAACGCACTTCCGCATTGGAATTGGTTTGTGTCTTCCACACAGCTGTCCTAGCTGAAGGTCTGCATTATTCTATCGTCAAACGCTGCAAAATGGCAGTCCTACAGAGCTGTCTTGAAGCATGTCTACCAGCAAGTGAGCTACTTCTGCTAGAATAAGCAGGATTTTTGCAGCTTTGTGCAGCGCGAACGCCATGCAGTCCTTCTTACCTGCAGTTATTAAACAGGATAAAACCCTGAATTAGGTAAAGGTGGCAGGCTGCACTGATGAATATAGAGCTGACAGCTGCCAGTTTGTCGCCTCAATGGAAATAGGGTCACCACCCGGTCCGTGAAACCCTGACCAAGTTTTGATAGCCAATGCAGAAAGGTAATTGGTGCAAGGCCATTTTCTACGCTAATATTTTAGTCTTTGCTGTCTCAGCTGCCCTCAATTTTGGCCTCTAAGCACTTCTACGTCAGCAATGAATGCTCTTTCATGCTGAAATGGTTGGGAGTGATCCGATGCTCCTCACACCTACATGCTATGTCGACTGTCTATTTTGGCACCCAGAAATTCATTTTCCCCTCTTATTTTACCCTCCCGATCAGCGACTTGCGATGCTTCTCTGGCATGTTCGTTTGCGTGTCCATCAAGATGCCAATCGTTTGACTCGCAATTCTCATTTGTGGAACTACAAAGGGAATAAATGTGCTTGCGTGTTTATATTTCTGGGTGGCTGAAGAGTTTGAGACAAACACACTGTACATTTGATGGTAAAGTACGTGTTAAAATACTCCAAAAGAATAAGAAGATGCATTCACGTATGCATCGAGTTAAGATAAATTACTGCTAAAGAATTAGTAAGAAGATAAAAAGTTGAAAAAGAATCTAGCCACAATTAATTGTTCACTAATTTAATAGAAAACACTAACAAATGTCTAATTTTTGCGAATACACAAAGATGTATTTCTTGATTATACCTCAGTCATGGTACATCTAATGCGAGCAGAAAATTGAGACGAGAACACTGCTTATTCAGTAGTGTTGATGAGAGAATACGGGTATTGCAATAGATCTTGCGACCTTTGTTAAACCTATAACAAAAGGCTCGCAATAATTTTCTACACCTGAAAAGAATGCGACGATCAATCTGGTATTCATTGAGTGCTAGCCCGTGTTTAAAGAGGGTATATTTTGAGATGTTGACCAAGATTTGCAGGTATCGGTGGTAGGTTTCGCCTAAAATTAACCTGATAAAGGGGAGGATATTATTAAATGAAGTATACGACATTATGACTGAAAACCAATGGTGAAGTTTTTAACAGGCATTGGAGGATGGAAGCTTCGTGAGTGTCCACAACGCATTATCTGGAATACGTAGTTCCTGTCTGACAGCATATGATTCCCCTCTTTCATTGGTCTTTTTCTCATCTCGTGTGTTTACTTCGGCTCTCTCCTGATTAATATCGTTCTCTACTTTATCAGAAGCCGTTCTCCTTTTTATCCCATCATTTGCACAAACATGACTAAAATTACTATCCAGAGTCATCGAGTTGATTATGAAAATGAATTTCTCTGATGTTAATTTACCGATATTATTGCAAAGGAAGATCAACTAGGCTTTGTATTTGAAGCCAAATATCATTCCTGATTGGTCCTTGATGATGCTTACGGGCAGTTTGCCTGCACACTTTCCGACATTGGAGTGAACAGTTGGTTATTGCGTCAAAATCTTACATCTGGGAATGTCTGTCTTATCAAACCGAGGAGGCTAATCCGGAGATAGAGTCGTGACTGCTGCGTCATGATAAACATTGAGTGAGGTCTGCGGCATCCTCTTTCAGGAGGGCTGGACAGGGTGACCATACCCAAGACGTGTGTGCGTCAATATCAATGTCAAGCCGGTCAGCGCGCTTCGTCTACGGCGTTAAAATGAATTTACAGCAATCATTGGACCCATACTGACAATGAAGAAACTATGTGCTACAGATCCGACTGATGGGCTGGCTTCAGAAGCAGCCTCATCGTTGATGTTTTCAATTGAATTGAAATTATCTAATTTGACATCTCCTTTATCTTAATCGAAGACTTTTGAGAGGAAGTGCCTACATTGCATAAATTTAGATTTTTCAAAGTGAGAGTGTAATTATTGCGTGGTACTGGACTGATGAGATATGGCACCAAAAGAACATTGTCTTGTTATGCATTTTGCGAATCAATGCGTCAAAATATCGACGGCTTGGATGAGTATTAGACGGAATGTATTTTTTTGCATAGCCAAGGCCTTAACTGCTTTATGGACTGCGATGTCACACATGCGATAGCACGTTTCAACCAGTTAGAGGGAGACGGACGCCCAGTTTTTGGAGAGTTGTTGGATACCTTTCCTTCTGCAGGCTTTATGTTCCGTGGCAAAAGTTATTAGGCAAACAACATTGAATCTTAACAGAGCTCAGTTTCTTAAGTTGATAAATGATTCCCTTAAGTTTGCACATCAACTGTTGTGGATCTCAAATCATTACATTGCTCATTTAGTGGATTTGTATAACAAATAATAGACTCATTAGTTTAGAAAGTCCCGATACGAACCTTATGACCCAAGTCTTCGTGAATGAGTTCTCAATTTACAAATGAGCTTTGTTAGACACGCTTAAAGTTATCTGAGCGCCACCACAGGTCCTCCGTTGCTCTGTGGAGCAGTGATTTTGGCAGTTCTTAAGGCAAGAATGAAATAGTTTAGCTGAGTCGAGTTGTTTAATCTGGTTGCTCGTCATTCTTTGATCGAATCTCATTTCGCAATTTCAGGCAACTACTGGGATGCATCTGCGATGATGTGGCGGAAGTCAAAATGGGCCTCTTTACGGTTTTGGTGGGCAGAGTTGGAGAACTCTCAAATAAATGTGCCAAATTTAATGCTTTTCACATGCTTAAGCATCCAAATCACCTCAAAGTAAACCCACACATCCATGCGTCTATCCATTTCTTCTACTTATTCCATAACATGGAATAGAAGATTGTGGGTTCGAGTCCCACCGTGGGTGCATTGTTTACCCAAACAAATGTACGGTCTTTTGCAGTAGTGCCAACAAGCGTCTAGAAATGTGCGCATGTGTAGCTGTAGCTGTCTTGCCACTACTTGTCATCGGGCGCCAAAGGAAAGTTCTGAAGGGAAATGCGCTGCCCAGAGCGAGACGCAAACTCGAGACCTTCAGATCATGAGACTGACGCGCTAACCTACTGCAGGCTGTTCTATTTGCTTATAATATTTTAGAACCTTATAAATCTGGCAGGAAAGTTCGTGAAGAAACGTAGAGTGGCTCGGAATTGTTGGAATTTGATGCGCCAACACAAACGGCATCAATTTTACTCAATTCCGTTCAGTTTGATTCAGTGAATGCCAGCTTAAATCAAAGAAATGTACGCTTATGCCTTGGTTTGGACGAGATCAGGTTGGAGTAGATGCAGTTGTCGGTCCGATGCATTAAAATGAATGGGAGAACTAATGATAGGAGGTGTTTGCGATGGTTTTGCTTAACCAATAAGAAGTGCACTCCAATGTGGAAAGTGATACGTGACGAATTCGTACCCAAAATTTAGTTATGCACAAGCAGAAATGTGTGATTTGAGGAGTGAGATGTGAAAAGAATTATCACTCACTTGGCTTTCGACTGCTGAGAAAAAGTTATTTAGTAGTGATGGTGAGCAGTTCTTTTTTTATGCAATGGCCGTTAAATGGTGGGAGGGTGGAAATGTATTTAGGACCCACATATTATGCAGTCAATTACGGCTGGTGGTTGCATAAGCGAAATTGTATTTTTGTGAAGGCTAGAACACCATACAATAAAGCATTTGCTGTAACCAAGTGAGCGCGAGAAGCGAGGTAAAAGAAAAATTTGACTCAAACGAGCCCCGAGAGTTTCCCATGAAAGCTGAGCAACTGGTTAATTCCTACCACTAATCTATTTTCACATCTGAAGGCCGCAAGGATGTCGTTGCGATACGAATTTCCTGACTGCTGTTTTATACCCCGGTCAGTGAACTGCAACATTTGCAGCGCAACAATTACATTAAATTCAGTGATTATGGCTACAGATATAAGTGTATATTTTATTTATTTGGCAAAAGGAAAAAGTGGCAGGTAGCGGGTGATGTATTCAAATGGATGATGGGCCGTCATTTGATTGGCATGCTTGCAAGTGGTTTAGCTGGTCATGATAATAATTCTTCATCATGGAAACAGAGGTTATTTGAATCAAACTTGATGACCGAGACACTTTATTCGCTATTTGAGAGTCCTTCAGTAGAAAATTTCGGACGAATAAACTAACAAGTACTGGCTTGATGCCCCAAATTAACGCTTCCTTTAAAGAAAAAATTCTTTTTATAACCGTGGTTTGTGGGTCACAAATCAAATTTAATTACTTCCATATATTGCTTCCATTTCTTCTCTCTTACGACTAGTCAGACCTTAGGTATTGCAACATCGCCGATGGAACTTAGAATCCATTCGGCTACGATGGAGGAATGGTTTACTCGAGACCTCTTCTCAGGCTTCTATTTACCCCATTTAGTCA
>JADWOT020000007.1:1580970-1659970 GCA_036345935.2 Taenia hydatigena | reverse complement strand
AGAGTAGTGCTATACACCTACCCGCTTTGATGCAATCAGGCTTCTCCTGCGGCACGGGGCTGCAAATGTAGCCCATCATGTTTCAACTTTGAATACAGATGCTCTGTCCCACTATTATGTCTTTCCTCTTCAAAGAAGTGTAATGATACCACACCGATGGTAGCGGAAAGCGAATTCTATCTTAAAGGTAATCCATCCTGATTTCTACTGTTAAGGCAAAAGGAGTGCATACGTTAGGAATGGGTGAACCACTGACGACCCATAACATAGTGACTGCAAACAACTTCGTCTACCTTCGGCAGCCATCCAACATCCATGTTCTGCCAGCAGGCTATTAACAGCCGAGGCGACACTAGTCGTGAAGCGTGATACAGATTCGCTATCGAGTTTCCTTGCCACACCTGCGTAAAACTCCGACAATGTGAACGTGAGTGAGACCCTATTCCTATAGAACTGTGTTAGATTCCATACTCTGTATCGCAACTATGACTTTGGGTGCATCTTCCAGCGTCTAGCTATAGACGCACGTAATAGTCAGCGAAATTCCGCATCCCTGGGCCTAATTCTAAATCGGATGAATTTCCAAATCATTCGAAGCACTACGATGCATAGGTGGCGACTTGGTAAGCTGTCTCTTTAGCGGTATGACGTTCGGTGACTGGAACGAGTCGCTAGTGGGTGCTTCTAATTCAATTCTGGATTCGTTATTATGCTCAACATGGAAGGTTAGTTAAGTCTCGGCTTACGTAATGTGCACTTGATTGACCCATTTGTATTGACCCAATGGTTTGAACTCTAATCTACGTCAAAAGTCCCAGTCCTTTTCTGTAGGCCATATGCAGATATTCAGTCTGGTTATCATTGTATCATCCTAAAACTCCCTTGAAGGTAAAGGAAAGCGCAACACCAGGGCAGAATATGCATTCAATATAACAGAGGGAGTAGAGCTGTTGGCGTGGCCCGAAGGCCAGTCCACGTCGGTCAAGCAATATGGCCAGCTCTGTCACTGAGACCGAAACGCACAGTCCGAAAAACCAAGTATCACAACTATATCTCCTTTTGTCTTAAAGGGTGCATCGGGATGCCACATTGGCAAGCATCGTTTTGTTTTCATTTTCTCCATTCAAAATTTTCGTTTTACGTTGTTGTTTACCGAATTAGTATCCTTAAATAAGCATTTGTTCTGTTTTGAATAATAGCCTTTATAATTGCAATTAAAAGTTGCTCTCATGAATTTTTAGGCACCAACTGTAAGCAAACATGTCATGTTTGTTACATGGTATTCTAAATATAGATGAACTAAAATTTATGCAGATTTGTCCTTTGTGCAAATATTTCCTAAAATGATTTTAATTCTTCGTGGATTCGATTTAAGTCATCTTTAGGTCGTCGTTTAGTGCATTTTTTGTCTGCAGCTATGCAGTGCTTTCCACTGATCACAGTAAAGTTAAGACATCGTATAAAGAGGTGTGAGCTGTTCAAAGAGACAAGAAGGAAATACCAAAATATTTGCCCTTCCTAGCCTTGGTAATGATGATATGGAACTGGGGATGCATGTGAAGCTGTTTGCTCTTTCGTTGCATCAGATTAGCTTCGATAATAATCGAACCTTTCTATAAAAATCACTTGGTGAATTGCTTGAGTGTGTTAGGGTTTCATTTACACTTTTCTATGTCATTTTACAATCGCATTGTGACACTTGTGTCATTAAAGTTTGCTCTATCATTTATTTAGGCAAATTCTGCCGTGCTTATGGGATCTATTGCGGATACAGTCGCAGCGGCTTCTGCAAGAGTACTTGAGCACGCTTCTTTCTACCAATAGATTAAACCGCATCCTCTGCATCATCAGCAAGCGTGATTCGAACAATCACAAGCTAAAGTAGCAAATATTCCGCTGCAAACAGTGCTTTGGTGTGCAGTCCAAATCGCTATTAAACTGGACGTCGATCCGCTGATTTGATTGGTAACTTTATCTCAGAACTTCATCATTTGGTTCCGCGTTCTTTAACACTATGGCGCTGCTGCTGGCCGAGGGAGCATACTCGATGTTGAGAAGTGAGGTACATTAACCACGTCGTAGCTCGTGCAACTATCCTGCCTCCAATTAAACAGTCTTAACTCTAATTCATATCGGTAGTTAATGCACCGCGCATCGGTGCATCAACTGGGCATATCCTGGCATGTACACTTATGACTAGGAAGCCTGTCGCCCTTGTGCTCCTTTCTTGTTGTCTTCCAAACCTGAAGAAAGTTGTCTTTCATTCTGAAACCTGTGTGCCACTTTAGACCAAATATGATTGAATAAATCTGCCAGACATTTGGTCAGGTCATTCGGCAGTTGTTGTTGCGTCTATGAAGGCGAGAACAAATGATACAAATGGCACTTAATTGTTCAAATTAAACTCTGTTTAATACTTTTAGCAAAACCATCAAGCTTTGTGCATTTATCGTCATCAGAAAAGGCTTCATGGGATGATAGCTTCTAAAACGCTCATAGCCGGGGTGTTTAGCCAAGATGCAGGGTTATGGTAACTACCTCAAAGGCAATGCACTAGTCACATCGGCGTTTGCATCCTCGTTGCCACAATGACGTGGTGACCTCTAATTGGCTCCTCTCCCTTCTTCAGTCGTAGTAGTAATTATTCGTAGTCCCATTACCCTCTTGCCAAGAGGCTAATAGGTGGTTGTCGAGCTGTAGTTTTAAAAGGAAAATGCGCATTTTCGTGGACTGGTTATTTAGTTAGTAGAATTCGAGTAGAGAGGCGAGCAAAGATGGGGATCTGTTACTTTTTCTCTTTGTAGATTTTCCTGCCCGGTGGCCGATTTTTCTGTTTATTAACCTACTTGACGGTCATTAGTTCCATCTCTCAAGCTCACTACAACGATGGCACAAGATTCTGCGTTAGATCGTTCCTTCTTTCTTTCCTATTAGTAGGAGCTTGTTGAGATTTATGCATCTTCGGTAGGACCGCCTGATCCTCAAAGATGCTATAACTGACACCTTCTTGCCTTACACTCTTCGTGGTAAGTGTTTCCGATCGGTATTGTGCAAAGGAATGGTATGAGGTAAGGCAGTGTGCCGTCTGAATGTAAGTCGGTGAACTGTGCAACGACCGGTTCATCCTTCTGAGGCAGCTCTTATATTCTCCAATGGTAGTGAGGAGTTTCATTGTCGCTGACGCGATTGAAGCTGAAGACCAATGTGAGGATGATAATTTTGGGTCATTTTTGACGTGAGTAGTGCAACACCTGGTTTACACCCGCAGCAGCTGTGAAAGAAGATGTGATAGACGCGCAAATGGACCTTACATCCCACACACCTTTTTCATCAAGACAGTGGGCAGTAAGCTTTGAAGACTACCGATTTGGCATTCGCTTCATTTACTTACGTCAAAGGAATTGCCGTGGCGACTGACGGACAGACTATCAAAGTTGTGACTAGAAGTGACTTATGTTACGCTATCAACACATCGCTCACTCTGCCCTCCCGAGGCGTGTAACACGCTGCCATTACAAGACTAATCTTGGGAGGAGCAAGAGTGTGCTAGCGGACGTAATTAATTGCGATGAATTAATCCTTTGGCAAAGACCAAACAGGTATAGGCGTTGCTAGCGCATCCATTTCTCTTTCACTGGTCACGAGTAGTGGGATCAACCCTGTCTGCATTTGCTCCGCCACTGCTGCTCAACCTTCTGTGGCACTCGACTGAAGATGTTGTTTGAGCACTGACAACTGGGTGCTATCTTCCTGATGGAAGGCATGGAGAAAATTTTGCCCATTGGAACGCTTGGCTATTTTTGAATTGTTGGTTTTTTACTGTTTTACCTTACTATGCATACGGCTCAATTTCGAGCAGTAGTGGTTGATATTTATGATGAGCTCATTGGCTTTTACAGTGATTTAGAGTGTCATTTGATGGCGCGGTCCCTGAGTCGACTGAATAATACGCGCTGGTAGTGGCGATTAGTGAGTATTTGTGTACACGAGGATGGGGGATGTGCTAAAGCACGGGACGATATCTGTTCTTGATGTGGCTTAATAAACTGTTTGATGCAGTAGGGCTGAAAAAATATTTGCTTAAAGGTGGTTGATTGTCTTTAGGGCGACTCACGGCAACTGCGACGACAAAGAGGCGATTCGGCTGAATGCAAGCCCTACTGCGTACACAGTTTCCTGAGATGTGGGCTAAAATGGAAGAGAGAGGCCAAGGGATGCAAGAAAGCAGCATAAGTGCAATATTTTGTGCACGAAAGTATGCTTCTGTGCTTGAGCTTGAGAATTTTGGGACTAACCTAAAGAGGAAGGAGATCTAGTAAAGGGTATACATACGGTCAGGTTTAGGGCTACTGGCATCGCCTAAATACGATGGCGTAATGACGACGACCCAAAGGGATCAAACCGCTTAAGCATTTCATCCTTCGTCTCTTACTTGAGGCCCCGGTGTCAGGCATTGCAGCTTGTCAGTGGTACATAAAAGTGCTGAGAGTCCACGGCGCAAGCCACAGAATTTCCTGCATAAAGTGAGAAGGAAGGGAGGAAGAAGCACTGTACTTGCGACTGCGACTTTATGAGGCTGCCTAATTACTGGCCTCTCAATGTAACTCCGATGCTACGAGCGGTTAATCACATATGTTTAGTTAAATGGTTGAGAACTTTTGTTTAGATTGCAGCGTTAATTTCAATCTTGTGATGCGCGCTTTTGGTTGGACCCTAGGGCCTAACAAACTGGTTGTGCGACATTTTGCGTGAAAACGTCGCGAACGGCTCCATATAGTCGCATGCTGCCTTATTTATGAAGAAGTGTCATCCGCATCTGCAGGGAGAGGTGGTCAAGGTAAAGCTCTCGATGAAATCAATTGAATGGTCTGGTGCGCGGATCTGACTGATGCTGCCGCTGCTGGGATCAGTGAGATGGGAAGAGGAGGAGGAGGAAGGTGAGGCGTCTGTGTGACACCGGTGGTGAAGCGGTAATCAAGAAAGGAACATTTCTCAGTGCACAGCATGACAGCAGCGATTAAAGTTGTCGAGTTAGAGAATTAATCTCCCATCTTATGTACTTCTGCGTCAAAACTTCACTGTGCTTACATTCTACCTCTTTGCAGCGTCATAGTTGGGGATAAGTGCATTTTAGGGTTCGAACTGCAAACATCCTACCTAATTGATTTGCGACTTAATCATTTATGCAACACTGCAAATATTTTTGTGCTTTTGCAACTGCCCGTAATATATAGCCTCTTTTATAGCCTACTATCCTTCGAACGCTATAAATTGATATTCTATGGGTGTAATCAAAGCATAATGCTGAAAAAATTATCAAAACATTTCACTTTAAGGGAAAAAATTATCAGTGAGAAGAATAATCTAAACAGTGTTTGCAGGAAATGCGCCTAACTAGTAGTGTTAGTTTTGAGGAGAGGAGTAGGGGGAAAAAGAGGAGGAGTGAATTGTCCGATTCGATTAACGGTAAGCTCTCAAACCGTCTCCTTTAATTTATTTATTTCCTCTTGATCCATTTTCTCCTCGATTTGGCGTAAAATAACAGGCACCAAATTCCAAGAATCATTAACAAATGCTTTTTATTATTAATTGTCACAAAATGAGAAAGGATCAGCGTAATAAATTCAAACCCAGACTACCAGAAAGGAATACTGGTGACAAGGCCTCAGACAGATCTGCATCAACAAACACTTTGAGGAAAGGAATACCTCTCATCTTTATTGTTTGAAAGCTGTTCAAATTATCACAGCTACTTATAACTTCTAATAATAGCAACTTCTTTTGCGGAAAATAAGGACCAAACACCACTATTAAGTAGCTAAGCATATTGTTTCATCATTGTACTTAAATGGAGTGCGGGATGAAACGATGTTCAAATCAGAAGGAATGCAACAATTCACGCAAATAAACGCTACCGTTATGGTTAAACCTGATTGGAGACGTCCTGGAGCTAAACCAAAGACAATGGGAGGGATGACACTTAAATGGAATGTATATTTTGCATAGAGTAGGGCTTAGGACTACTGACAGGGCCCAAGGGAGAGCTAACTCTCACTTGATGAAATGGTGGACGCCCAAAGTAGTTCCTTTCCTAAAAGCGCGAGCCAAACGAACCACTTAGGTGATTCATAGCCTTTCTTTGCCCCAAATTTCTTTCTTGGCCCACCTTTAGATCAAATTCAGAGTCAGCCATCACAAGGCACTCAGTGGTATGAGAAAACACTTACGAGCTAACCACACCAGCCACCGAACTTCCATCAAAATGAGAAGGTATTTGACTTCAACGCCAGTGTTGTTTTTTGGCAATTATACAGAATTCGAAGTTTTGGCTCGCGTGCAAACAGCGTTGGTACGGCGAGCAGTACCTATGTCTTCAGTTGCAGGAACGATGGCCTAAAAACAACCAACTTTTTAATTGTGTACGACCTAGTTTTTGAATGCTAACAGAGGAGTTAAAGCCTAGCTGCAGGTAGGGAAAAGCATTAGTGAATTAACACTTCATACCATAACGAGATTAAGATAGAACCGCGAAAACAATTTCAAAAGCACTGAGAACCACATTTATGCTAAGCGAAATTTAAATGACTGAAAGGAATTAGATAGGTACTTTCAGGAGTGTACATGGCTGATTAGGGGTTTGCGATGCAGAAGATAAAACCTCGCACATGCTTAAACGCAGAAATGTGGCAAGATGGGGATGGTGAGTTATGAAAAGTATCCCATACCACTCACCCTAACTATGCCCTCCTCAATTATTTGCACACCACCTGGGCTGTGCTATGCTGTTTTATTTCATTCGATTCTATCCCACTCCCTTCTCCTCTCTTCCTCCTCTTTCCTTTAAGACCATAAATGAATTTAGCGCCATTAAAATAATCCTTTAACGATACGACGAGGAGTTTATATGGACAGCAAAGCCCCTACTATTATTGTGGCACATTTTATGCCCATCTTCTTCCGCCTTATGTCCATCCTCACAGGCTATCTGGCATATTGCGCCCACAGTTATAGCTAAAAGCCGTTTCGTAATTGGCATCATCCATTCTTCCCCAATGGCGTCTTCTATTATTGGGTCACCCGTCAAAAATTCAATTTGACTCATCAATGAAACAGTCAATGCACTGTGTTGCAGTTTGATCGTACGTTATGAATTGCCGAACTGCTGTAAAGTTTGCTGAGTTTCCGTTCCCCCATCCCCCTCCACGAGTAAGACTGTCGTCACCAAAACTATTTTGCAGAAGGCGACTCTTTCATGTGCAGCAGAAGCAGCACACACTCGACTTGAGCACTCATTCCCTCCAGTTGTCTTTGTAGGTGCAAATAGACGTCTTCCAAACACACAACCGCCCCTATACCACAAAAACACCAGCACTACCTCCAACTCCCTCCTTGTTCTTGCTCCTCTCCTGACTCCGTCTATGTCCCCACTGATGACAAAGTCACCATTTATAGAAGTCATCAAACATGTCGATACACGCCTCCTCCAGTGCATTTCTTTCTTCTAACTGCTATTGATGGTGCAAATGGACATCAGAGTCGCCCAACCTCACTACCACCACTCCCACCACCCCCAACACCAGCACTGATGTCGTGGCGACCGCAATTGGCGGCAGCGTATAAAAATACTGCTTTGCTTACCGAATCTTGCTCTTTCGTCGCAATTAATCATCCATTATCTGCCTCATTCCTTACCTCCTCCCTCTTCTCCGTCTCCTCTACTGGCTCAGTCCCCACTCATACCTCCAACCTGCATTCCCCAGTACGACTGACGACGACATCACCATATCTCGATAACGTCACCAAACAAGCCAGTAAGTACACCCTTCCTTCCCGCTGCAGTCTTCATTCTTTGCTCAGCTTCCTCTGATCACATTCACTCATTCGTATTTCTACCCTCGCTCAGGCCTCACATGCGACAATTAGACGAAGGACAGCCTCGGAGGCCGACAGGGACAGACACAGAGCGATAACGATGAGGTCGAGTTGATTGAGCGTGCAGAATCGCAATGTGACCTATCTGACTACTTACTATGACGAGGCAGTGGTCGGATGTGGATGAGCAGGCAGAGTGGTGGCACTTGCCACCCTTCCATGTGACATCTCCCACGTGGTCGTCGCCCACAGTATTGACACAGTTGCTATCGAACCAACTGTTGATCGCACAGGGGACGACAGATGAGGCAGTTGTGGAACTAATGGCTCTTGCCTACCTAATATTTTCCACTCTGGTGGATGTAGGTATAGCATTTTGTCACTTTTTTCTTCTTATATAGAGGTGGCGCTTCAATCTACAATAAAGGAATAAAGGCAGTCGTAGGAGGAGAACCAAATGTAATATTTGTAAAAACCACAAAACAATGGTCCTCCAATAGTGGTTTAATGGATGACTAATGCAGTACGACCGCCTTTCTTCCACTCAATTTACCTTTGTTAAAAAAAAAACAGGACACCTTTCCTCCTGTATAAAATAGCTATGAGTGAAATCGAAATATTCGATCTATTTGTGCGTCACAGTAACATTTGGATATTAACTGTTATAATATTTCCAATTTTAAATTACTATATTCTTGGATACTACATAGCACGTGCCGGCGGAGAGGGTCGTGGAAAGGGAGTAGTAGGCAAATGGGCACCCATCCCTCCATTTAAGGACGTCATAAGACCTATTTTTTGAGCGTGCACTGTGATCATTAATATCTAAAGGGAAGAAGAAAGGAACCTCAATTCACGTGGCAAGAAGTTGTGCCGCGTAGATTAGGCAGACCAAATAAGAGTTTTGGGTTGACTTTAATTGCAGCGTATAAAGGCGCCGCTGAAGATGAGGCATGCACAGTTGATCAGATAGCCCTGTCAATGAGCATCTGTCCACATTTATCCAAGCCTGTCATAATCTAGCTTAGATGGCTAATCTAGTCTGTGATATTCCAGTGAAATCTAGTCTGATCCAGTTAGGCATAGTCTTAAGCACTGTACTGTAGCGCTTCCACAATGGGCATGGATATGGAGCAAGCCATTGCACTCTAGTAGGTCTG
Source organism: Taenia hydatigena (assembly GCA_036345935.2). NCBI lineage: Eukaryota > Metazoa > Platyhelminthes > Cestoda > Cyclophyllidea > Taeniidae > Taenia > Taenia hydatigena. The sequence goes on along the minus strand of JADWOT020000007.1, from coordinate 1,650,938 downwards.
CTGCTGCTTCATTTATTTAGCGGTTACAAACGCATGTACGAGCCATTAAAAGCTAGCGTAGCACAGTGAGCGCAGTGTGGGCGTGAAGTTAATTGAAGGAGTCAGCGAAATGCTACTAAAGACTTCTATGGAGCTAACAAATAGACGCGTCTGGTGCGCATTTGCAATCCTACGCTTAGACGATTCCTTGCATTTGATTAATAGCGACACCAGCGGTGCATGCATTTCTTTTATGGAAGTATAAAAAGCATGAATTTTCAGCTCATACAGATACAGGGATGGTTGACATACGGGTGTAGGGATAAAATACCGCGGGAATAAAGGCGAGTGGGGAAAAGGAAATTGAGGATTGGAAGTGAACACTGAAGGATAAACCTGCACAGTGCTGTGGTGCAGTGTTCTTCATTTTCTTCCTTTCTCTTGTCTTTTTTATGAAACTTAAACACATCCTCTCATCTAGCCATTTGACTAAGTTAAAATGAAGAATACTGCTTTGCGCTGCTCCTTATCTGAAGCCGAAATCTTATGCTACAGACTAAGTCAAACGACTTGTTATTAGCCGCACCTGGTAGAAAAGCGGCTTTGAGGCATGACAAAGTGTGCCGACAAAGTTCGGCAATGACACAGCCAATTTCAATTCGAAGTCGATGGGTGTCTAGTGTGAGCCAGCTAGCCATCCAGCACTGCTACACCTCATCCTCAACAGGACTTGCATTCTCGGAGGCACCGTAATTGACACCTGCCTCCCTCTCTTGAAGTTAGTCGGTGCAAGGCCTAGCAAATTGAGTAATCTATCAAAATGGAATTGATTTTCCAACTCCTTCCAGTAAGCTTTATATCTGGCTAACCAATGTGATTCCCTCTACCATCTCGGCCATTCAAGGTGTTGCATTTTCCACTATTTAAATGCTTTCTGTGAGCACTTAAAACAGGTCCATCTAAACCAGTCTCATATATCTTCTGTATGCTGCTCAAATTAACCCCACACATTCCGCAAGTAAAAGAATGGGCGGAGAACTAGACCGATAGCTGAAAAAGTAGACAGATTGGTAGGTAGACAGGTTGGCAGATAGAGGAATTGAGATATAGAGAGTGGCAAAAGGATAATTAGACAGCCAGCACTGGCTTTACCCCTCATCCAGCCTCCGTTTCCAAACCTCCACCAGGTGACTAATCAATTTAATAAACAAAGAACAAAAACGCAAATATGTAATGGAAAAGTTTTAATGCTTTACAAATAACTCCTTCCTACACATGAGTAGCGTGTTAAGGTCATGCGCCGCAATAAGCACTCGTGCAACCGAGTCAACCAATCGATGTCACGAGGCGCCATTTTCGTCGTGGCGCCTGTCAGCTAAACATTAAACGTCACATTAAAAACGGTCTGCGAAAACCGCTCAATATCGTCAGGTGCTAGAACATGCGGTTGGATCCCGTATGCACTAAACTCTGGACATGTCGATGACAGCGGCATCCCTCTCCCTTTCCCAACGCCCAGGGTCACCCACAGCTCCGCTGCATTTGACACGCGCATGACAACAATCAAGGACAATGAATATTACGCGTAATAGATCAAGCGTGCGCGTGCGTGTGTGCTCACAACAGCAGAACACACCGTGCACAAGGCAGCTAAACATAATAAGGCATCCCGTTTCTTCCGACTGTTAGCAACTTCCAACCTATGCGTTGTTAGTAGCAACGACGTAATCGAAGCGAAGCAATGCTCTCCAAAAACACTCGTCACGGGGCGCAGGAAGGCGCCAATCTAGCATCGCCGACAGTCGGGCTTTCTGACTAAAATAAATCGATTTCGACAAGTTCGCTCGCATTAGGCAGGACCGTACAATTGTTCCAACGCCACATATCATATCGATAAAACGAATTGGATAAAGATGTGTGGACAAATAGGTCCATAGACAGTAAAATATGCATATTGCCGCACCTTCGCCTGTCTATCCAACAAAAGCCCCACCAACGAAATAACCAAATCAACTGACAAGTGAAAGAACGCAAATAAGGAATCAGATGAAGCTTATCACTTGCCAGTGCACATCTGCCTGTGTCTTGAGGGACGTCTACTGACCACTAGCTGTTAAGAATATTAATGCGGCTTTTGTTTGTCCCCACACTATCTGTCGGTCAACTATTAGCCCCAAAGCGAAACAGCTAAAGCCAACTCTAATTACCACTACGCCCAGGGAGGAAGGGTGGGGAGGGAAATCATGTCGAAACTACTGCATTGCTACAGAAGAAGTAAACAAGCCAAGATAATTGGTGGGTCGTCTTCAAAGTCATCATCGTGACATTACGCTTCCCATAAACAATCCATTCATCAGTAATTCGGAGGCAGACATCCCCGGATGCTTCCTCTGATAATGATAAATGTGTATAGTTCGGTGGCTTAGGCAAGGAATACTACAGTCGAATTCACTCCAAGTCGCATATTCTTCCCTGCCTTTTCGTTCGTTTACAAATGAACTAGCATCAGCAGAAGGGACCAACGTAATAGCCTAATGATAAGGAAAATCTGAGTGCACCTGAAATGCGCACAAATCTACGAGATAGTCCCATCAAATCTGCATAACAATTAAAATTAAAGCAGCAGCAAGCTTTCTAACCACCAGGGGTTTAGGTATAATATACTCCTCATTTAATGCAAGGGTACCCAGCATAAATGCTACCGTCCCAGCGTGGATGAACTTACACCTATTCAAAAGCGATGCCTGCAGTCCGTTGCAGAAGCTTGCGCGTGGCATGACGCAAATCAATCTCTCTTACCTAGCAACGTCCAGCACACTCAATCCAGTAACAACAAATTTAACATACTTTGTAATGGCCATAAACAACTTCTCCAATCAAACTTCTCAAAAAAGCACAGATATGCTCACTGAATCCCGCTAAACACAACCTGCGCCAGCTAGGCAGACATACATACAGACCAAGTCGATGTAGTAGAACGCACGCACTCGAAGACCACGATAGTATAAGCAGCATTAGCGAAGTCGCTCTATTCCATCGGCTAAATTACTCACAAAATACTTGCTATATATAGAAGGAGATGCAGGTGAAGCAGAGAACAGGAAAAGAGCACAACGCACATAGCGATCGCACCTCTACGCACAAGCAATGACGACACCACTGCTATTGTAAGTGAGCCTTAAACCCATGAAGACACGCACTATCCGTTGCGTTACCACGGCATCTACTCAAAGTCCTTCCCTCCTCCATCCCCACCTAGCCTGTTCCCTCGCTTTAGCTGTTGGCACCACTCACTGCTCCTCATTGCATGCCATGCCACGGCACCTTGCACCACCACTCACGCAATCAATGCGTGTCTGTACCTCCTTGCGCCTAATGTTTCGCCACTAGTAATGATGCGGTCTGGCACTTCGCAGCCAGAGGTGATGCGCTGCATCATTTTTGCTTTCCTTTTCCCACAAATGCATATTCTGCAACTTTAAAATCACTTCCGTGGCCCAGCAGTAGCATTCCACTTCCAAAACTTAAAAAGGCGCTAAACAGTTTGATCGAAGCACCAAGTTGAGGCTCCAAGATGAACCCATTACCTGTCCTGACCAACAGCAATAAAAATAGGATTATGCTTATGCTTGTTGAGGCAAAATACGTTGCAGCCGTCATATGACCACACAAATGAGTTGCAGTCAACAGCGCTTCAATCCGCAAATAAGATAATCTTCATCACTAATACATAAAAACACTCTGCAGCAACCTCTGGCTTTCACTGCCCCTCCACTACACTTGGGAAGAAGAGGAGGAAAGAAGACGCAATACTCGGGCGAAAAGCGTGCATGTATTTCACGTACCGACGATCCACACAACGAAGGCACAATAATGAGACAAATTAGTGATCCAATCACTAACGCTCATCATTCAAGAAACCACCCGGGTATTACATAGTCCTCTGCTCTCTTCAGGGAACCATCATTCTTGCTCCCCTTGGTGATGATTATGCTGCAGCCACATTGTCCCCTCATTCCCTATGGAGGAATGCGCACGGAATGCTGACCCAAAAGCAAATGAGCCAAAATCCTATTAGTAGTACGGTCACAAGATTATAACAATGACGGAACACTTCAGCCTTGACATGGCCATCAGTCTATAACCTACTGGCGCGACGAAACCATGCGATGACGACAAGTTCAGCTCCTTGCCTCAGGCATTGCCGACACGTACACTGCCATCAACAGCCAAATTGTTGTTAAACAACACGCATACATATCACGAAATCACACGGCTTCATATGGCATGAGCTGTATGAGCTAGAATCTGCAAAAGCAAATATTTCCCTTAAAATTAATCGCACCGGGGCAATCAGTCATCCCACTCACCGCGATTCGTACATGCGGTTGTCATGAAAAACACCTCTGGATAATTAATCAACGCGCGGGAATGCGCCTATAATTAACGTCGAACGCTTTTAACAGTAGCTGAATACCTATTAAGTGTGAGAGTGGATCATGCAGAAACATGCTCATGCAAAAAGCCTCATAACTACACTTTCAAGTACTTCAAAATCGCTTCATATCGGCTGCTTTTGGAGGCAGCAAAACCAGTGACAATATCGGCTTTAATTTGCACAACACACTGTCCTATAGATAAGCAATTACCAAGGTTACAGGTCTATCCCCGCTTCACCCTCGCGTAGCAGCTACGCATCGCGCCCACTCCTTCATAAGTTCTTCAAGCACAAATCCACGCTGCTTGTCCTGTGCGAATGAATAGTCGACAGTGAGTAGAGGAAATCTCAGCAGGATCAATTGGCTAAACATATGCAACGTTACAGCTGTCGACAAAGTCTGCAAGTTTAAAGGAGCTTATTGCGATCCCAATGGCTTCCCATGGATCGCATACAACATCCACATCCCTAATTGTGAATGCCAACATCGGTAACGACTGATATTGTTGGCGACATGATGAGCCTGTGATAAAAGCTAAAAGCGTCCCCATAACGAGCGATGCGAGCGGTGGTGGCGGTGCAGTAAGTTTTGGTTAATAAGAACGTCTATTACTGTCATTATCGTCATCTTCATTTTTGAGATACTGACTGTTTCAACGCAGAAATACTCTGTTGACATGTTTTATGTAAAAGGCAAACACCTAGTACTGTTTGCTAATGTCTCAAAGTTTTTGAGAGAGTTTTCTATGAATAAAACTCACTTTTGTAATATTTATGGCCTATAATGAATTGGCACCAAGTAAAGCCAAGTGATCGGTCTATTTTACTGATTGTCTCTAACAACCTAGGCCTCACCCGCCATTATCTCTCCTTATTGAGATAATTCACTGTTAAACAAATCATCTGAATGGTTTTAGCTGCGACGATAGCTCCTACAACACGCCCTACGACGCCCCATTGTTCTCCTACGCTTTGTGGAGGACCTACCATGACGGCATAATGACGTCATTCATTAATAATATTTATTGAAGAACTAGTCAATCAGCGCGTGAAACAGACGCGGTGGCAATACTATTCACCACGTCTGATGACTCACCACACGCGGCATGTAAGCAGCGTACAATTAAAGAAAAGGCCACTATCCATGTGGCTCGAATGGAACGCAGGCATACGTAGATTGAAATCTGACTAACAATTTATTCATATTTTTACCTATAGGAACGCAAAAGCTTTTAGAAGTTCACCTTTGCTTTATTCAACTACATGGAGGAGGACATCAGAAGAATCAAAGAGCAGCATGACAATTACATATACGCAATCGTGGCTTGTTGGATGTTATCTATATCCTTTTGGAGCTGAATATTTTGTAGGCTCCTTTCACTGGGACTTAGTATGGATACATGTCAGATATTTCCAGCATTTCATCATAAGGTATCCGCCCGTAGAAATAATCCATAATAACATTTTCCTGATTTTCATAGAAGCATCACCAAGGTCCTCTACTTTTATAAAATATTCTTTCGTTGGTTGCGTTGGCTTCTTCAACTGCTCTCCTACCCATTCCCACTCCTGGACCCCCCTAGTAGTAGTATACTTCAGTATTGAAATTTCTTTCGGGAGGTTGTTAAAAGATGTTTCTAAGTCTTATCATATTGTGTCCCAATTTGAGAAATGTCCTGGATATCTTATGACTTCCTCCGGTTCGTCTCCTTGTATGGTATCCATGGCAACCAAATTCGGTCCTTTTTAATTTTGGTACTGTGTTGATTTCAAAGCACTCGCATTCTTTGGATAAGTATTTTCTATTATCTTCACCACTTCCGTATGCTTGTTCAACATGCACTGTTTTGTCAAAAGTGTTTTGTATTCTATTTAGTTTCCAGTGATTTCTAAGATAAATAAATTTTTGAAGATGTTCTCGTTTTGGTACTGTGTTGATTTCAAAGTACTCGCATTCTTTGGAGTAGTGTTTTCTATTATCTTCACCAGTTCCGTATGCTTGCTCAACATGCACTGTTGTGTCAAGGGTGTTGCGCATTCCATTCAGTCTCCAGGGATTTCTAAGATGAATGAATTTTTGAAGATGCTCTGGTCCTGTAGTTGGGCACTTTGTTTTTCCCACGATTGCGTATATGCAATTTTCATGCTGCTCTTTGATTCTTCTGATGTTCTCCTTCATGCAGTTAAATAAAGTGTAGGTGAACCTTCCAAAACCTCTAATATGCAGACCAATGGTTGCATAAATAGGAGGTGTTGCAATGCAGTTAATGCTACCTTGATGAACCAGCCAAATAAAACTCACGAAAGGATTGCGCGAAGTACCGAGCTCGACACGGCTCTGGCCTGCGAGGGATTCCTTGCATTCTTTGAAGAACACATAATCAAAGAAATGAATCTGTCCAGCAGGACCTCTTGGCGGATATAGCCTCTGATGTAAAGGGTACTGTTTTATAGAGCTTAGTTTGAAAACACCAGAGTTCTGTCGAGCCATAATTAATTACTGTGTATTTTCTTATACAGGTCTCACTTCACAGCAGTCGCACTCTTATGTACGAGCTATGTCTATTGTGCCTTCGGAGAAAAAAATTAGGCATTATCACCCTGACTTTATTCATTGGCGGATGAGATCGCACCTTATTTAAACCTAGAGAATTTATTTCATGCTAACCAAGGCATTTTTGATGGCAACTTTTGTGTTCTGAGTCAATAAGGAAGAGTTAACTTCTAAATGATGTGAGCGCTTCATTGCACTGCTACATAGTGTGTCACATTGCGGAAGCAGATGCATTAGTGCACTCAGCAGCTGGAAAGGGTGAGGATTAGGACAAGGAGAAGGCGAAGAAGAAGGATGAGCAGTTAGTTTAATATAGCATCAACTTAGCGAAACGGGATTTCCCGCAGCTTCAGCACACGTGCTCTCGACAGTTGATCAGAAAAGCTGTGAAAGATGCTGACTGATTCTACAGGATGTTGAGCAATTTACGGTGGTAGCAAGCAGGATTACTTAGAAACAGTAATTTGCCAAGCTGTCAGGCTCTTTCTGCTGATTATAGTTGGTCATTTTTTAAAAGGTTTGGTCGGCATCTAATGATTACCATCCATCCCGACGTGTCCACGAACCAAAAAACGGCATTCCGTTTGACTGAAGTTAAGCCCTGCGTCCCACAGACGGTCAAGAACCAGTTTAAGGTAGCCTAATACTCATAGGCGTCTATATCAAAGGCAGGAAAGTCATAAGAATGGGTCACGCTTATATTTGGGGGCAAGCCTGCTTGTGCTGGTTGCACCGGACGCAGATGGGTGGAAGCCACGCAGGAGGGTCAAAATAATGTTGCTCAAAATCCAAAAAAGCCGACGAAGCATAACTTCGGTGATCAAAAGAGAATCGGTGCTTTCTACGTGGTATGGTCACTGCCATACATATTGCTTCACAACTCTCACCTTCACTATCCCCATATCTATCGCTCATATCTCATATCACGCTCCACACCACTCCACTCCTCCCCACCATACTACTACCTCCGTCCCTCCCACCTCTCCCTCTTCTTGCGAGTGCACGCGCGCGCACGCCCGCTCTCCCCAACACACCCTATGAATGAGGCCCTTGCTGCACTCTCCCTCGTCGCTGCATGACTAGACGAGCGCAACACACTACACCACACCACTACCTCGCCGCCTACCAGCCAGCCAGCCAGCCGGCCAGCCAGCCATCCATCCATCCACCCACTTATCCATCCATTCACCATCCACCTCCCTCTCCAGGTGGCCACCGCGACGGGCGCACATGCGTGTGCAAATAGACGTGCAATGACAAGCATGCGTGGTGGTGCATGATGCCACGCATTGGAGTGGGAAAGAGGACGCTGCGCAGCGGAGAGGAGTGTTTGCATTTGTCTAAGTTGATGTGGCATGTAAGTAGGTATATAGAGGACGGGTGGTAATTGAAGAGGAGATGGAGGAAAAAGGAATTAGGTAGGAAGAAATGAAAGTGGCAAAGTGGGGTCTAGCAACACCGAGTATTCCCTGTTTATTTTCCCTACAAGTTCTCTTAACGCGGCATGGTTATGGAACGACCTTTGTTTTTGGCAAAAATATTTATCTTTAGGAAGATTTCTTTCTTTTTCACAATTCTTGAAGCACTAAGCAATCTTTTTGCCCTGGCTGCAGTAAATTCCAGAGCTTTTTTAGAGTCGTGCTTCCATGCGAGGCAAACGTCATCTGCGTACGTTTTCCGATTTACTTTATGTGCCTTCGTGTTTGGGTTCACCTATAATTTCGTATTCGAAATTTATCATTTGATTTTTTTTCGCTTACACTATTTATTTATTTACAAACCAAATCTTCGATTTAAGTTGGAGTGAAAGACCACACTCTGATCCATTCCATTTCGTTCTTAGTAGGTCTTACGGTGAAAGGTGCTAATTTTACTTGCAGCCCTCAGTGTGCTAATAGCGCAAGCATTGCTCATTTTCTTTGAACTACAACACTGTTTAGGATTCTATCCTGGCAAGTTTGCCTGAATCAAACAGAAAAAGCTTTAATCAGTTTATTCACCCTTCAGTTCTCGATTTTTCGCATTATGCACTTTCGAGGATACGCATTTCTCCACAGTCTATATTATTATTTGTAAGGGCGATAAATGATTGGTGTGAATTACGTTCATTGTTCTACTTTACACACAATGCATTGAAAGCGTTCCTTGTCTCGAGATACTCATGTGAGAACTAGCTATTAGCCTAGAGGAGTAGGCTCAGCCAAAATGCTTGTATTCATAAATGCGCCTAATTCTGCAAGGGACCCACAATTTGTTAAAGAGTAAGCCAGATTCTTGTTTTTCGAAGATCTGTTTGGTCTGCAAAACATTATTTGCTGTTCAACAAACCAACCTGGACTTGTACTTAGCATTAGAGACTGTTGTTGCTTAAACGGCTTCCATCTTGATATTTCCACAAGTGCGTGCATCCATGTCATCGATGCCGGCAAGCAGTGTCTGGCCGTCTTCTTCCATCTTAATTACGGTAGGCCTCATACTTACAAGGGTTTTACATTATTTAGCACCACCTGTCATCTTATTTGCTGGCTTTGTCTTAACGGAAAATGGCATTTATCAACAGTATCATGAAGCTTCATGAGCTGCTTTGATCCACTTGCAAATCTTCTGCGGCATTTCGTCTGTACAACTGTCATGGAATTATGTTCGTCTCTCAAGTATAGGTGCGTCATTTCTTCCGGAAGTTGATTTATGCCATTTGTGACTGCTAAGTAAAAATGAGGCGTCATTGTGGCTGTACCATCATGTCATAATTTTTATCTTGAATTTGTGCTTACAGACGTCGTCAAAATCGGAATAAATGTACAATTTGATAAACATTGCACGCAAGCTGTAAAATCCAATGTAGTAGTGCCACATTTGATCGGTTACAATTTTTAGATTAATTAGTGCGCACTTATTTGGTCAAAATCTACTTAACCTTTTCAGCATGCCTAATACTCCTGCGGTCTTGTCAGTACAGCGCTAGTTGAGGGTCTGGAGTAACTATTAGGCTAATGACAGTGGCTTTACTGTCGAGGTCACGCAAACCGTCACACTCTACCCATGCGAATGTGTGCTGGAGAAAGCAGGCGCGACGACAATTTGAATCAGGTCATTCACTCTTCCCATGCACTCACATGTTCAAACCCGTCTCAATTGATACGTTCATCATCCGCAGCTGGCGAATAGGTGACTGTACTCATGGTGGTACCGCACCTCCGTCTCCCCCCTTTTCCTCCCCTTTGTGTCTGCATCCTGCACCACCACACTCGGTCACCATGCCTTGCCATCGAACCGCCATTAGTGCTTACCCAACCAGCGTCGTCCCACGATCCCCGTCTGTGTGTGCACGCGCAGTGTGCACATAGAACACGTAACAACACGTCCATTCATCACATAGCGACGCATTGTTCACACACAGAATACCTGCGTTTTGTTTCAGACAGCCAACGGTCTGTCTATCCAGGAGGACTACATAAACCTTTATATCGATTAAAGTTGCAGAAATTCCCAGTTCAAGTTCAGACTGAGTCAGAAGTGCTTAAGGCTAATTTAGCGATTATAAGCACCCAACTTCAAATCCTTTGGAAGTCTATTGAGTCTGTTTGATATCCTGTCATCCCTATGCTTGTCGTCGTCCAAGCGCACCACGTACTCAGTTTTACAAAAGGTTTTCTAGATTGTCGCTTTGTCCACTCGATGGACATTCTGGTGCAAAGCTCCGCAGATTCAAAACTTGGGAATATATTACCAAATGTGGTACTAAAGACAATCCAGCTGTTTCGCTACCGATTGAATCGCAGATAACACTTGCAGTGTCCTCCAAAAGGACGCAGTTGTACCCATGAACAGCTTAAGTGAGATTGCATACAGTTGATTCATAGTATCGACAACAAGAGCAAAAGCGGTGCCAGTTGCAAAGCGCTCAACTAGGCCGAGNACGCTGTCTATCCAGGAGGGCTGCACGGATCTTTATATAGATAAAGATTGCTGAAATTCCCGGTTCAAGTTCAGCCTAAACCGAAAGTGTTTAAGGCCAATTCGGTGATTATAACATCCAACTTCAAGTGCTTTGGAAGTCTGCTGAGTCTGTTCGATGTCCTGCTGCCCCTACGCTTGTCATCGTGCGAGTAAACCACGTAATCAGCTTTAAAACATGTGTTCTTGGGTTACGCTAGCTCACGTTATGCACGAAATAGACATCATTTATCAAGAATGGCACAGAACAGCGGCAGTGCCTGTGCACAACAACATACGACGTTAAACTAAGTTTCTTGTGAAAGAAGGCGTTCACACTCATGGATATCCGCACCAGCAAGAGGCGTCAACCCATTCGGCAATTGCACATTTGAGAGGGGTGTATACGTCCAACAGTCAATGACAATTCCTTAAATGTCGAGATTCATCCAACTCACATGGTGTTAATTCGTGATAACGTTTATTGGTTGGGTAAACTTCTCGATGCCCAGGGTCCAATTGACATCCAGTATAACCTGCCGTAAAATTTTGTCAGAGACGAATGCATTCTTGCCAGTGCTTACGGCAAATTAGGCTCGAAATTCTTCCTTCATTTGGATTGAAGTGAAGGAAAGAGAAATTGCCTTTATGGCCAATCTGTCATGCATGTTAGGAGCAGTCCCTGAGTAACACGCAACGAGCTCATTCAGCTCAACACGACCAAAAAGTCCTTCCACCCTCCCCATTACCTCCACCGCACAACTGCTTAATGTCTTTGGATGCGCCTACTATTACAGCATCCTCTCCTCCATTACGCGCAACTAAAAGGAAGTCACGACCGGGATATTTATAGAACCGATTTGATGCGATAGTTGTGAAACCGTCCCTTCCGTACACGCGCTGCGGTCTGGTCGTCGTCAGCTGGATCCCAATCGAGATCAAACATCACCAGACTATTTGTACCAATGGAATGTAAATCACAACCACCCGTTCTACTGCTCTGTATGAAGACAAACTCTGACGACTGTGCGACGGATGCATAGGTTGTGGACAATAACACACGTGGCACAGAAAAAAGATGTTACAAAAACTCGAAGCTAGATCGACAGAAATTGTTAAATTTCGGGTGCTAAAAAAGATAAAAAGCTTGAACCTACTGATGAGTTAATAACAAGCTCAAAGATGGGAAGAATGAAGCTACGCCGAAATTCCCTGATAAACCAAATAACCGAGCCGAAATGTCCGCCCATTCATTGCACATTTTCAGAAAGACAGAATTTCACATGAGCGAAGAAGAACCCCAAGAACCAAATGAAACAGTGCAAAGAGGCGATTTAGCAGAATCGCTGCAAAATCCACCTTTTGAGAAAGTAGCCAACCTACTTGACTTTGCACTTTATAGTTGAGCCCGAAACACGAAAACTCTAACGCTCTACCAAGAGTCTCTTAATGGGATAATGTTTACTCTTCGCAAGCTAACAAGAGACAAAAGACCCTACCTCGCCAAGCAGTCGCATTTAAACTTCCTTCAAAAATGCTGGCTTTAACGAGGAAATCACAGAAATGAATGAAACCAGTAAATCTGATGCCATACGCGAGGACCGATTAACAGAAGCTCCCTCACTCCTTCATTGGAAGTCAAAAATTAGCATCGGTCATGAAGGAGGGGAAACGGACGATTTCTGATGCTCAATTGCCCTCCTCGCAGGTGCTTTTAAACTAAAGTATTACCTAATCGAAATGTTGCAAATGTCTAAGCATGGACAAATAACAAATGCATGCAAGTGAAAAGAACAGCGCAATGGGTTCGCTAACCACTCTAACGATGATGAGAAAGCCAACCACACTAAAATGAAGAAGTCATCTCATACGTTCCATTAAAAATGGAACCGGTGGCAGAGTGGGAAGAAGCAATAACGCAGAGGCCAGTCGTGAAAACGCCATGCGTCAAGCGCTCGATGATGTGTCTCGTGGCTCTTGTGATTAACACATTTCGATTTAATCATCCCTGGTTGAGTCCGGCAGCCCTGTAAGTAGGTATTGACTGAGTTGTAGATCCCCTGATGAATAACGACGCAACCCTTGAGACAAATGTGGATTGACAATGTTTATTCCCATTATGGGTCCCGTGTCCCCGTGGCTGAGACCAAATTGATGGATAAGGCCATCATGATGAGTCACGCGGCCATTTTGTCTGCGTCCAGTGGTTTTGAACAACCAAACAGCCAACACTGTTTTGCGCGACCCCTTGCTTGACGCCTAAATCTTGTGCTACAGACGCTATGCTTAGTCTAAAGGATTGCTATTACCTACCTGCACTTCGTAGGAAAACGGCTTTGGAAGCATAAGAAAGAACGCCGGCACAGTTCTGCACTGGCATGACGCCTAATGTGATCCAGCTAGCCTTTCAACATCGCTACACATCATCTTCAGCAAAACTTGCATTCTTAGAGGCACCTTAATTGACGCCTGCTTCCCTCTCTTAACTTTAGTCTGTGCAAAGACTAGCAAATCGCGTGATCTATCAACACCGAATTGATGTTTTTACCTTCCCCCAGTTAGCTTCATATCCGGATGACTAAGGTGCCTTCCTTCAACGTCTCTGCCATTCAAAGTGATGCATTTTTCACCATTTAAATGCCTTCTGTGAACAATGTAAGCAAGTTCATCTCGACCAGTCTCACATATCTATCGTACGCTGGCGCAGTTGGCCACTACACATTCTGCAAGTAAAAAAATGGGCAGAGAAATGGATCGATAGATGAAACAATAGACAGTTGAGTGCGTTGATAGGTTGGCTGACAGAGGGATGGAGATCTACAAAGTGACTGCCAGGTCATTAGACAGCCCATACTGGCTTTACCTCCTCATTCAACCTCTGCCTCCAAACCTCCACTAGATGACCGACCAATTTAATAAACAAAGAACAGGGGTGCATATGGGCAATCGAAGGATTTTAATAACGCCCAACATAGTTAATTGATAGAGCATACGATTAAGGGAACGTACGCACTAAACCGTGGACATGCCTATGACGGCGGTATCCCCTTCCACCCTCCCGATACCTAATGCACCCACAGCTCCGCTGCATTAGACACGCGCATGGCAGCAGTCAAAGACAATAGATGGTGCTTCAATAGACCAAACGTGCGTGTGCGCGTGCTCCAAAAACAGCAGGACATGTATTGTACATAAGGCAACTGAACATTGTAAAGCATTCCATTTCTTCCAACCTAAGCAATGCTCTCCAAAACCACTCATCACGAGGGCGTCGGAGAGGTGTTAGTGTTAGCATCTCCGACAGTCAGGTGTTTTGACTAAGATGGAGCGATTTCAACAAGCAATTTCCTATGCTAATCACCCAGAATACTATTTTTCTTGTCGCCAATTTATTATAATTAAATGATTTTATGCCAATTCACTCACCATATTAGACAACTCTGCTCACTAATAGCAGTTTGAACGTCGATATTTACATCAAAGGCGCTTAAGACATCCATTGCTTGTGTTTGGAGGATCACAGACGCGAGGCGGCTGCACTTGAGAGGTCAGCCAGAGAGGTGGGATGGCTTAATGACAGCCTACTGAAATAGAAAGTGAGTAGGGTGCGCATAGATGTGTGTGATTGGCGATGAGCAATTCGGCTGAGAAGGAATGAGACAAAAAGAAGGAAAGGAAATAAAACGGGTAATGATAAGCGTGGAGAAATAGACGAGACATAGGGAGGATGTGCAAAAGATGGGTTATATTTGAGGCTGCTGAGTAGCGATGGTGTAACGGTCAGGGAGCAAGTGAAAGCTACACGAGGCGGTGGTTTGGGTGGGCGAGTAGGGCATCGCTTCTCGGCTCTCTGAGCTAAGATCATGTGTAGTATCTGTTCTTTGCAGTGTAATTTCTGCAACGGTCCCTAATTTGGGACCAATGAAATTACCTGTATTTTTCCAAATGGGACGGGTGCTGTGAGCTTGCTCAACCCCGTCCACGGGTCGGCCTCGTATTGCATTACCTCGAGGATTGGCCCATTGATGAATACCAAGATAGAGGTGGGGTGCATGTGTGTGGAGCGCGTTCCGCGGCTGGTTGCTTTGCAATGCGCGCGTACGTGTGTACGAGGGGGAGGGATGAAGCAGGGACTGCTCTAGCCGCAAAGCACTCTGCGTCACATTGCGACATCGCCTTTCTCACAGCCCAAAACAGCACCGCTCCTCAGCAAACAGAAGAGCATTGTGCACGAAATCGCATGTATCCACTAGCTCAATCCCACGACATACTGGATGTCCGCTGTGTGGATTTCGAAGGCTGCTCAGAAGTGCGGAGTGTTAAGAGGCTGGATCGAGGGAGGCAGTGTCGAGGTTCATTGCTCCTTTTCAAATTGTTATTTTCGTCAATATTATCCTCATTTACTAGCAATCCACTCATGAACTGCAATAGTTTTATTGCTTGCAATGCGCCTTTGGAGTGAGGGGCAGTGGAGTGGTTTGCGCCTTTTACTGGACAACAACCCCTTCACTCCCTCTACTCAGTTACTTTCACCAGGGGTGAGGGGGAGGGCGGGTGGCTGTAGGAGTGGAGGCGTCGTTGGAAGCCTGTGAAGGGAGAGAACCTCAGCCAGCACAATTTATTAAATGTGCAAAAGCGGCCTTGGACGTGATACTCATTCTGATTTTACTACGTAACGCCTAAGCTGGTCTAAATTGTGCAGTAGGAAACTTTTTTCAGGTAGTTAGGATACGCGGTCTCAGTTGCCCCAATGAACACCTCTAATGACCTTTGCTCACAGCTAATTTGCACCACCCAAATCTCACTAGACTCCTTGTCCTCCCAGAACTCAGACACGCACTGCGATTCGTGCATCAATTAAGATGTTATCGGCCCGCGGATCGTTAAGTGAGAGTGCATTTCTATGCCATCAATGCATCAGAGTTTGTAGTGCTTTCAGAAGAAGACGCAAGTAAGCTTTTAGCACCGCGCACAAACACTTGGGACTGTCCTACATGAGTCAGAGGACGAAACACGACAAGCGACCTCAAATCGATGTCCGCCGAGATGGGGAATTGATACACGAATTCAGACCAATTTACTCACCACAGCTGTACTGCAAGATTCATCGCCTTTATGGCAAAGAGTTGGTCAGAGTGATGAACGCTCTGTCGCCTAATACCTGCTTTGTCCGCACCACACTACTCCGATTCTAACCATCATTCTGCAACTCTGCAAGGGCAGATCGCTGATCAGAAGCGAAAGTGAAGTTCGCACACTTACGACTGAAAGGAAACTACCCGGTAGTACATATAAGGGCACCCAACAAGGGCAGTACCTAGGCTGGGGGATAATGGGACGAGGAATTAATGCAATAATTTGGTTGTTGAGAGAGATCACTGAGAGACCATGAGGCAGCCATTGCAAACATCGTGATGGGGATTGCGTCAGAATTTATGGGGGCAGAAAGGAGGAAATCCATTAGCTCTGACCTATTCGTTCAAAGGATTACAAGATAGAAGGCAAAGCGATAATCAGGAAACGCGCCACATCTTTATCCATCGTGTAAATCTATGCCCCGTTGAATGCACTCTTGGTGTGAGAGGTGGGAAGGAACTTAGAATATCCTGCATGACGATTGTCGCATTCAGCGAAGACGACAGAAGCCACTATTCTATTTTCAATTTGTAACAAACCCGCCAGCCTGCTCAAGGGTAGCTTTTCAATTTTCATATTTATTGTATGTTGTTTAGGCGCAATTCTTCCTAAAATGGATACCCCAAATGTTGCGCAGTATTTGATTCCTTATTTAATTGTCCGCAAACATTTTATAGATGCATGCAACTCTTTCTATAAATGCTCTTTTAACGATGAACTGCTTGTATTTTTATGTATATTTGCATCGGCATTTTTGGCTTAGACTTTTTTGTGCATTTGCGTATGCTTAGGATTTGAAGGCATTTAATCAGAAGTTTTTTTATTTCGTTAGTTTCAAGGTCATTGACCGTATTTAGTATATTGTCTGTCGGTATGGTGGGTGAGTTGCGTGTTTTAGTTGCGGCGCTATTTTGGCAAAGTAGGATCTGTTGGCTTTGGATTGAGAAGAGCTGTTAAATTTCAGGCTTCAATTGGTGTCAATGATGGTCCGGATCTTAAGAACGACAACAACGTACCTGTCTGCCGTGGTGCGTCAAATAAGCTCCGAGGGATAACAGAAAAATTGTCAAATTTGAGGCTTGACCTTTCTACTGGTCTCCAATTTGTGGTGCTGAGAATGAGTTTCTGCCCAGGAAATGGCATGATCAATGCTGTGTTCTGATGAATCCGTCGTTAATCCCTCACCCGAAGTCTTCACAAATGTAATGTGACAGCTGCATTATCCAAATTGCTGTAATAACCATATTAGTTGAATCCGTCGTGCTCATTGGACGCGGATTCGGTTGAGGTGCCCTCCGAAAGGGTGCTTGAGTACTCTTCTTCCATTTATGGGCAGGATGTCGTCGCCTTCAGCTTCAGCAGGCGCGATCTGAATAAGCCCAAGCCAAGGTCGTAAACATTCTGCTACGAACGAGACTTCAACGTGCATCCTACGCGATCGTTACGCTAAATGTCTACCCGTCGGCTTGATCGATACTGCTTCTCGAATACTCAGCCTGTTTCTGCTGGTACGAGGATGTTTTTCGGATGGAATATTTGTTGGCGCAGGTGATGGATGGATGTAAATATTGAATTCTGCCGCGAGAAATAGATATGACTGAACAAATGAAGCGGAATACCAGTAATATTTCCTCAGAATGCAAAGGACAGGTGTCTCATTAAGGCTGTACCACCGCTGAATGTAGTTTTGGCAATTAGCGTTCGCTGATGGATTATTTTGCTGAAACTGTTGGAAGTCTGCAAAGTAGGATGCAAGCGGTGCCGTGTCGTGACTCCCGCGTTGTGATGTGGTAGGCAAAAAGGGCCAAGTTAATGAATACGAAGATTGTGGATAGATGGAGGAAGGAGCTTGCCACTTCATAGGTGCGTATAAATGCGCATTTTTATGCACATTTGTAAAGTCTCCACTTGTACATACTGTTTACTTGCTGTTTATCTACTTTGATGAGTTGTAACGCCTGACTGCGAAGCGTAGTCGTTTGCATTAAGCCGCAGTCACTGCCTGTTGAATGGAGTTCCAACGCTGACTTAGGACTAACTGTGCTCCCTCTTGCTATTTCATCTTCCACATGTTTCACCTGTTTGCTGCCATCAATTGTTTAGGTGCTTTCACCCAGCACTGGTATACATGAAGTATTGGCAATTCTGACTTGCGGATTTCGTTTTGATTTTTTTTCCGGTTAGATGGGTGGGTAGTGTACATTTGTCGATTACTTCTATTGTCATGGAGGCCTAAATGGAGCAGGTTGTGTTTAGCGAGAATCGATGAATGTGCATGTTTTTTTTGAGAAGTTTGAGTGAGAGAAGTTGTTTATGGTCATTATGAAGTGTGTTAAATCTGTTGTTACTGGATTGAGTGTGCTGGATGTTGCTGGGTAAGAGAGGTTGATTTGCTTCATGCTACGTGTGAGCTTCTGCAACGGACTGCAGGCATTGCTTTTGAATAAGTGTAATTCCATCCACGTTGGGACGGCAGCATTTATGCTGAGTACTCTTGCATTAAGTGAGTGTATTATACTTAAACTCCTGGTGGTTAGAAAGCTTGCTGCTGCTCTACTTCTTCTCATTGTTTTGTGGATTTGATGGGACTATCTCGTAGGTTTGTGCTCATTTCAGGTGCACTCAGATTTTTCTGATTACTAGGCAATTTCGTTGTTCCCTTCTGCCGATGTTAGTTTATTTTTAAATGGGAGAAAAGGCAGGGCAGAGGACGCGACATTGAGCGAATTCGACTGTTTATTGTTCTTTCCCTAATCCACAAGCTATCCACATTTATCATTGTCAGAAGAAGCATCCAGGGATGTCTGCCTCCGAATTGCTGACGAACGAAGTGTTTATGGGAAACGTAATGTCACGATGATGACTTTGAAGACGATTCACTAATTGTCTTGGCTTGTTCACTTCCCCTGTAGCAATGCAGCAGTCCCGACGTAGTCGTTCCCCTCACTCTTACCCCTTAGGCGTAGTAGTAATTAGCGTTGGCCTTGGCTGTTTTTCCCTTATGCTAATGGCTGGCTGGCGGGTAGTGGGGACAGATAAAAGTGTAGGCTAGTCGCATAAATATTCTTGACGGTTAGTGGTCAGTAGACGTCCCTCAAGACACAGGCAGATGTGCGCTGGCAAGTGTTAAGCTTCATCTGATTCTTTATTTACGTTCTTTAACTCACCTATTGATTTGGTTATTTGGTTGGTAAGGTTTTTGTTGGATGGACAGGCGAAGGTGAGGCAATATGTATGTTTCACTGTCTATGGATCTATTCCCCTACTTATCTCCATTTGTCTTACTGTAGCGATATGATTTGTGGCGTTGAAACGTTTGTAGGGTCCTGCTTAATGTGAGCGAGCTTGTTAAAATCGCTCCATCTTAGTCAAAACATCTGACTGTGGGAGATGCTAAAATTAACACCTCTCCGACGCCCTCGTGATGAGTGGTTTTGGAGAGCATTGCTTAGGTTGGAAGAAATGGAATGCTTTACAATGTTCAGTTGCCTTATGTACAATACATGTCCTGCTGTTTTTGGAGCACGCGCACACGCACGTTTGGTCTATTGAAGCACCATCTATTGTCTTTGACTGCTGCCATGCGCGTGTCTAATGCAGCGGAGCTGTGGGTGCATTAGGTATCGGGAGGGTGGAAGGGGATACCGCCGTCATAGGCATGTCCACGGTTTAGTGCGTACGTTCCCTTAATCGTATGCTCTATCAATTAACTATGTTGGGCGTTATTAAAATCCTTCGATTGCCCATATGCACCCCTGTTCTTTGTTTATTAAATTGGTCGGTCATCTAGTGGAGGTTTGGAGGCAGAGGTTGAATGAGGAGGTAAAGCCAGTATGGGCTGTCTAATGACCTGGCAGTCACTTTGTAGATCTCCATCCCTCTGTCAGCCAACCTATCAACGCACTCAACTGTCTATTGTTTCATCTATCGATCCATTTCTCTGCCCATTTTTTTACTTGCAGAATGTGTAGTGGCCAACTGCGCCAGCGTACGATAGATATGTGAGACTGGTCGAGATGAACTTGCTTACATTGTTCACAGAAGGCATTTAAATGGTGAAAAATGCATCACTTTGAATGGCAGAGACGTTGAAGGAAGGCACCTTAGTCATCCGGATATGAAGCTAACTGGGGGAAGGTAAAAACATCAATTCGGTGTTGATAGATCACGCGATTTGCTAGTCTTTGCACAGACTAAAGTTAAGAGAGGGAAGCAGGCGTCAATTAAGGTGCCTCTAAGAATGCAAGTTTTGCTGAAGATGATGTGTAGCGATGTTGAAAGGCTAGCTGGATCACATTAGGCGTCATGCCAGTGCAGAACTGTGCCGGCGTTCTTTCTTATGCTTCCAAAGCCGTTTTCCTACGAAGTGCAGGTAGGTAATAGCAATCCTTTAGACTAAGCATAGCGTCTGTAGCACAAGATTTAGGCGTCAAGCAAGGGGTCGCGCAAAACAGTGTTGGCTGTTTGGTTGTTCAAAACCACTGGACGCAGACAAAATGGCCGCGTGACTCATCATGATGGCCTTATCCATCAATTTGGTCTCAGCCACGGGGACACGGGACCCATAATGGGAATAAACATTGTCAATCCACATTTGTCTCAAGGGTTGCGTCGTTATTCATCAGGGGATCTACAACTCAGTCAATACCTACTTACAGGGCTGCCGGACTCAACCAGGGATGATTAAATCGAAATGTGTTAATCACAAGAGCCACGAGACACATCATCGAGCGCTTGACGCATGGCGTTTTCACGACTGGCCTCTGCGTTATTGCTTCTTCCCACTCTGCCACCGGTTCCATTTTTAATGGAACGTATGAGATGACTTCTTCATTTTAGTGTGGTTGGCTTTCTCATCATCGTTAGAGTGGTTAGCGAACCCATTGCGCTGTTCTTTTCACTTGCATGCATTTGTTATTTGTCCATGCTTAGACATTTGCAACATTTCGATTAGGTAATACTTTAGTTTAAAAGCACCTGCGAGGAGGGCAATTGAGCATCAGAAATCGTCCGTTTCCCCTCCTTCATGACCGATGCTAATTTTTGACTTCCAATGAAGGAGTGAGGGAGCTTCTGTTAATCGGTCCTCGCGTATGGCATCAGATTTACTGGTTTCATTCATTTCTGTGATTTCCTCGTTAAAGCCAGCATTTTTGAAGGAAGTTTAAATGCGACTGCTTGGCGAGGTAGGGTCTTTTGTCTCTTGTTAGCTTGCGAAGAGTAAACATTATCCCATTAAGAGACTCTTGGTAGAGCGTTAGAGTTTTCGTGTTTCGGGCTCAACTATAAAGTGCAAAGTCAAGTAGGTTGGCTACTTTCTCAAAAGGTGGATTTTGCAGCGATTCTGCTAAATCGCCTCTTTGCACTGTTTCATTTGGTTCTTGGGGTTCTTCTTCGCTCATGTGAAATTCTGTCTTTCTGAAAATGTGCAATGAATGGGCGGACATTTCGGCTCGGTTATTTGGTTTATCAGGGAATTTCGGCGTAGCTTCATTCTTCCCATCTTTGAGCTTGTTATTAACTCATCAGTAGGTTCAAGCTTTTTATCTTTTTTAGCACCCGAAATTTAACAATTTCTGTCGATCTAGCTTCGAGTTTTTGTAACATCTTTTTTCTGTGCCACGTGTGTTATTGTCCACAACCTATGCATCCGTCGCACAGTCGTCAGAGTTTGTCTTCATACAGAGCAGTAGAACGGGTGGTTGTGATTTACATTCCATTGGTACAAATAGTCTGGTGATGTTTGATCTCGATTGGGATCCAGCTGACGACGACCAGACCGCAGCGCGTGTACGGAAGGGACGGTTTCACAACTATCGCATCAAATCGGTTCTATAAATATCCCGGTCGTGACTTCCTTTTAGTTGCGCGTAATGGAGGAGAGGATGCTGTAATAGTAGGCGCATCCAAAGACATTAAGCAGTTGTGCGGTGGAGGTAATGGGGAGGGTGGAAGGACTTTTTGGTCGTGTTGAGCTGAATGAGCTCGTTGCGTGTTACTCAGGGACTGCTCCTAACATGCATGACAGATTGGCCATAAAGGCAATTTCTCTTTCCTTCACTTCAATCCAAATGAAGGAAGAATTTCGAGCCTAATTTGCCGTAAGCACTGGCAAGAATGCATTCGTCTCTGACAAAATTTTACGGCAGGTTATACTGGATGTCAATTGGACCCTGGGCATCGAGAAGTTTACCCAACCAATAAACGTTATCACGAATTAACACCATGTGAGTTGGATGAATCTCGACATTTAAGGAATTGTCATTGACTGTTGGACGTATACACCCCTCTCAAATGTGCAATTGCCGAATGGGTTGACGCCTCTTGCTGGTGCGGATATCCATGAGTGTGAACGCCTTCTTTCACAAGAAACTTAGTTTAACGTCGTATGTTGTTGTGCACAGGCACTGCCGCTGTTCTGTGCCATTCTTGATAAATGATGTCTATTTCGTGCATAACGTGAGCTAGCGTAACCCAAGAACACATGTTTTAAAGCTGATTACGTGGTTTACTCGCACGATGACAAGCGTAGGGGCAGCAGGACATCGAACAGACTCAGCAGACTTCCAAAGCACTTGAAGTTGGATGTTATAATCACCGAATTGGCCTTGAACACTTTCGGTTTAGGCTGAACTTGAACCGGGAATTTCAGCAATCTTAATCTATATAAAGATCCGTGCAGCCCTCCTGGATAGACAGCGTTGGCTGTCTGAAACAGAACACGAATACCCTGTGCGTGAACAATGCGTTGCCATGTGATAAATGGACGTGTTTACACTGCGCGTGCGCACACAGACGGGGGTCGTGGGACGACGCTGGTGGGGTAGGAACTAATGGCGGTTGGATGTCAAGGCATGGTGACCGAGTGTGGGGATGCAGGATGCAGAGACGAGGGGAGGAAAAGGGGGGAGACCGAGGCGAGGTACCACCGTGGGCACAGTCACCTATTCACCAGCTGCGGATGATGAACACATCAATCGAGACGGGTTTAGACATGCCTACTTATGGGAACAGTGAATGGCCTGATTCACATTGTCGTCGCACCTGCTTTCTCCAGCACACATTCGCATTGGTAGAGTGTGACGGTTTGCGTGAATTCGGCAGTAAAGCCGCCGTCATTAGCCTAATAGTTACTCCAGACCCTCAACTAGCGCTGTACTGACAAGACCGCAGGGGTATTAGAGATGCTCCAGGGGTTAAATAGATTTTAATCAAATGAGTGCGCACTAATTAATCTTAGGAACTGTAACCGAGTAAATGTGACACTACTACATTGGATTTTCGGCCTGCGCGCAATGCTTGCCAAATTTTCATCTGCTCAGATTTTGACGACGTCCGTGAACATAAATTCTAGTTAAAATCATGACATGATGGTGCGGCCACAATGGCGTATCTTTTTACTTAGCTGTAACAAATGGCAAAAATTAACTTCTGGAAGAAATGTCGCATCTATGCTTGAGAGAACAACTTAATTCCAAGACATTTGTGCAGACGAAGTGTCACAGAAGTTTCGCAAGTGGATTAAAGCGGCTCATGAAGCTTCATGCATCGATGATACAGTTGAAAAATGTCCTTTTCCGCTGTGACAAAGCTAATAAATGGGAAGAGAGGTGATGGTAAATAATATAAAACCCTTGTAAGTATGAGGCACATTGTTATTAAGATGGAAGAGGACGGTAAGACACTGCGCACTAGCATCAATGACATGGACGCATGCGCTTGTGGAACTATCAATATGGAAGTCGCTCAGGCAGCAATATTCTCCAATGCTAAGTACACGACAGGGTTGGTTGGTTGAACAGTAAATAATATTCAGGCTAACCAATGACAGCCTCAGATCTTCGGATAATAAGAACCAGGTTCCTCCTTGAAAGGATTGTGAATGTCTTGCAGAACTAGGCGCGTTTTTTAAATGCTAGCATTTTGACTGAGCTTACTCCTCCAGGCTAATTGACAGTCTTCACATGAGGGGCGCTTTCAACGCATTGTATGCAAAGTAGTACAATGAACAAAATTCCCGCTAATCATCAATCGCCCTTACAAATAATGATATAGTTTGTGAAGAAATGCATATTCTCGCAAGTGCATAATGCGTACCATTGAGAACTGAGAGATGAATAAACTGCTTAAAGCTTTTTGTGTGTGTGTCAGGTAAACTTTCCTGGATAGAGTGTTAAATTAAAGTGCTGTCGTTTGGAGGGAAGGAGGAATGTTTGCGCTATTAGTATACTGAGGAATACAAGTAACGATAACACCTCTTGTCATAAGACCTGCTATGAACCAAGTCGAATGGATCAGAGCGCGGTCTTGCACTGCACCTTGAATCGAGGATTTGGCTTGAAACTGAATAAATATTATCTACGATAAGAAAGTGCTGGAAGTTTAAAATATGCATTATTACGACTACGAAATCATAGGTGTCTCAGAACTCGGATGCACTTCCAGTAAATTTGGAAGCCGTTAAAAATAGCTGCATTGTCACTTACAACAGCATTTGCAGATGCCGTTTGACTCGCGTGGGACCACGTCCTTTGACTAAAAGTCCTTTAAATTGCTAAATTTAGAGTTTATTAATAATCGCTTAGTGTTTAAAGAATTGTGACGACGACTGCTCTCTTTATGACCTAGGCATTTTTCGCCAAAACCAAGGTCGTTTATTATCCACGCAGCGTTGAAAGTAATTGTGGGGCAAAATTGACAGCCACTACGCAGACGGAAATGGTCCCCAAGAAATTGGGAGCATAGAGCAAGTATGGAATCTATGCCTGTCTGCGTGACATTGAACGTGAACACAACAACCGCGCCTCTGCTATATGAAAATAACGAATAGAAACATTAGCGCTTATAACGACATCATTTCTTCTCTTATCCGCTCACCATCAGAACCCATCCTCACACGATTCCATTCACTATTCGCCATCACGCATCCGCCACAGCCCTTTCTTATTCGTTATTGTGGCAGACGCAAACTGGAGCGTAACACCTGCCAAGCACGTTGGCGCCGATATTGCCTTTTCCACATGGCTCGCTTATCTTCTTTATTTACCGATCATTTATTTATTACACTATCTGCCGATTTTTTTCTTCTTTGTGCATACTATTATCCCCGTATTTTGGCCGTGTGACTTCTACTTCTCAAAATTATGACATCTCTCACTTCTCATGGTTTATTTTTGCTGGATTTGTATCCATTGATGTGGACATGAATGCGTTTGTTTTGCTGTTACACCTGAATGATTTGGAAACATTGCTGAATAAGCTTGGTTTGAATTTTAACACTCCTATTACTCCATGCGTTTTTTGGTACTAATGAGCTGATAATCAGTAGTTGTTGCGATGCGTTTTGTGTCTTTTCAATTTGGGTATTTATGTTTCATAAAAGGAATCGCTAGATATTATGTTTCTCAGTTCTAAGTAATTGCTCGGCAACATTTGCATTATCGAATTTTCCAGTATTATTTTTATTTAGTGAAAGCGGTATGGCTGTAATAACCTTTGGAAGGGTACTTCAGTTTGCTATTCTTCATCAATAAACAAAAATTACTCCCTATGCAACTTCGGCAGACGCTATTCAAACAAACCTAAGACGAGGTAACGGTATCCTCCTATGATCGAGATGTCAACGTGCAGCCTACGCCACTGTCAGACCAAGCATAAATCTGCCTATCCTGTCGGTAAGGTTATCGGAGAGCGTCATCTTGTTCAAAAATATCATTAGTCGTCGCATTTCTTTCGACAGGTACGTGGATGTTTTTCGGTTCGAGGATCGCTGCCACAGATGATGGGTGGGCCATTCCTCACGTGGATCACTTATTTGTGTGGATCTTGAATAATCGTCAATTTTGCTGCTCCCACTGCTTCTACGAGGTGCTGAGTAATCTTCAATCAGCACTTTTGTGCTGTATCCGTAGACAGCCCCATTTTTTAATGCTTATTGGCATTCGTTTAATTGTATTGACCGAAATGACTTGCCCTCGTAATGGACCATTCTGCTTTTTTCATAATCCGTTTAAAAGAAGAATTGGCGCATGCTTTTTAAGGACTGTGATCCAGACATCGCTAAAGTGCTTACATTATAATATCTCAGAACCATTGCTACCGGATTGAACATGCTGGATGTAGATGGTTAAGGCGTGGCAATCTGCGCAATTACTCACGTGAATATCTACAGTGGGATATAATCCGAATCTCCAAATAAGTCTTCTTAAGGCAAAAGAGCAGTATAGGCAATCCTTTAAGCAAATCAAGATGGTTTCGTTTTTTGTCAATATCCTTTAAGCAGCCTTACCATGGCATCTCGTAATAACTCTGCAACACATAATATGGTCTGTACAATCCAGGCGTGCGCGGCATTTTGCTATCGTATTGCCACTACTGCGACACGTTGGCACAAAACGTGGCAAGTTTTGAATGTACCTAAGCTTTTTTGGTGCATGTGTGATTTGACTTTAGGTTAAATGCGTTCGTTGGAGATATTAACCCAGAATTGATAAACGGTTTGGATGCTAGTGTCTGAAGATTATTCACGTCATGGTGGGTAGAGTGGGTGGTTCATGTGGTACAAATGCTTCTCAAGTAGGCGGGTATTAGAAGAGCCTTATGAAAGTTCTTGTGGCTAAAGGAAATGGGGAAGCAGCCATCTGGAAACTGCTGCAGTTGCATTTGCAGCAACCAGTTCGTTATTGACCCCGCCCGTAATACAATGGCCAAAGCATATCACCGAAAGTCAAATTTTGTGCTTGATACATCCATTTTTGCTTTTAAGACTAGTTCGAATGAATCGCTAAAAATTTTCACAAACGAGGACAATGGCAGAGCCAATCGCAAGCTCATGTGGTGCGCAAACCTCGTAGACATTATTACGCAGTGTGCAGTACGGTCCATGCAGGTGTCGACGATCAAGCCTTCTTTGTGTGAGTGCGATTTCCTCATTCATGTTCTACCTAGGCTAACTTAACTTGGCTATGAGAAGAAGGCATCCGAAGCGGATGCAGACCGCGACTATCAGTCTGAACTGAATCGGGTTCAGCATGCTGAAATATAAAGTATTACTAATGTCAATTAAGTAGCATCATTGAAAATATCAGTGTAATTTGAAAGAAGCAACAATAGGAGGAGTAAACAAACCAGTCGGTTAAGGCACTCATTGAGCCCATTCGCTAAGAACAAATTCTGCAGCCACTTATGACTATGTGGCGAATTTCTGTAAAAAGAACTACTTCTCATCAACTTTTGAAATTATTGAAACCAATAGTCGGGAATTGTCTGCATTATCGTGACTAAGTGGAGTGAAGAGAAGCCTGAGAAGAGGTCTCGCGCATGCCACTCCTCCATCGGCGTCGAATGGATTTTAAGATCCATCGGCGATGTTGAAGTATTCAAGGTCTAGCTAATCGTAAGAAAGGAGAAATTGAAGAAAGTATACATGTAAGTAATTAAAATCGATTTGCGATCCACCAACCACGTTCATAAAAAGAATCTTTGCTTTAAAGGAAACGCCGATTTGGGACATCACACCAGTATTTGTTAGTTTATTCGTCCAAAATCTTATACTGAAGAACTCCCAAATGCCGAATGAATGTCTCGGTCATCAAGTTTGATTCAAATAACCTCTGTTTCCACGATGAGGGATTATTACCATGACCTTTTTTAAGCATGCAAAACGCATTCGGTGGTGAGAATTGATAACTCCACTGCCAGCTGACCCACTTGCAAGAAAGCCAGTCAAAAAACGACTCATCATACATTTAAAAATCTCACTCACAACCTGTCACTTATTCATTTTGCCAAATAGATAAAATATACACGTATATCTACAGGCATGCTCACTGAATTCACTGTAATCACAGCGTTGCAAATGTTGCAGCTCACTGCTCGAGGTGTAAACTAGCAGTCTGGAAGTTTGCATCGCGACGATATCCTTGCCGTTTTCAAATGTGAAAGCAAATTAGGGGTAGGAATTGACCAGTTGCTCAGCCGTATGTGCTGGAGCATCAAATCCAACAATTCCGTTGCGCTCTACGTTTGTTACAAGGTACCCACGTAAATTTGTAGGTTGGAAGAAATTATGTGACAGCGCTGAGACGCCCGGGTAGCGCAGTCGGTTAGCGCGTCAGTCTCATAATCTGAAGGTCGCGAGTTCGAGTCTCGCTCTGGGCAGTGCTTTTCCCTTTGGCACCTGATAACAAGCTGTGAAGGGACAGCTGCGACCGCGCATACGCACACTCTTAGACACTTGTTGGCACTACTGCAAAGAACGTGCATTGGTGGGCAAACGAAACACCAACGGTGGGACTCGAATCCACAATCTTTTACTTAGGAGACAGACGCATTATCCATTAGGCCATGCGGGCTGAATTCGCGCCGCTTTAAACGCTTAACCTATTTGTCTTGCCAAGGATTGATACCATTGCAACTGCACAATTTTTAGTTCTTTATCCAACCACTCCATCAATTCTACCACTCAAGCAGCGCGACATAATTTTCTGCTCAGTTTGCACAACTCCCCCTTATTCTTATAGTTTGTACTAATTTTCTGCAATGTTTGGCTCCTCGCAATATTCATTCCCCATTTGACGTTTTGGGTGCCCTTCACACCTTTTCATGTCCTTTGTTTTCTTCACATGTTTTGGCAGTGCTTGCATTTTGCGCTACCCTATCACATCATTTTCATAGTTAATTTTAATGTTGTTCCTTTTGTCAATTTTTCGCAACCTTTATTGTCAATTTCGTAAATGCAGCAAGCAGGAGGGATCGCAGCATTTTCGGACAAAGAATGTTTCGGATCTCAGCACTTGGAGGCTAATCGCAATTCTCCGAAGCTTGCGCCTGCTTGAAAATATTGTCAAATCGTGTTGCTGCGAACCTCTGACACCACGAGCCTGCAATCTTTGCCTTGAAGGCACCGAGGTCTTATTAGTTAACCAGCCAGAATTCCACTTAAGCTTGAAGATACACCAAGCGCACACGCTTAAAATTGTGGTTAATCATTAAATTAAGGCAACAACAGGGTCCAGTGTTTCTGTGGTCTTGTTTAGACTTGAGGTGCGTAAGCTTCCTGATTCAAATTTTGGTTGGGCCCGACACCTGATTTGTACTTGGCAGGTATCTGGTAAACGCGTTTTAAAGTTCTTGGGCCACTGTTTAGTTGGAATTTCGTTGGTCGCTACTTTATCTGAAGCCCTTCGGAAGCGCTTCCCCTTTTTATCCCATCATTTGCACAAACATGACTAAAATTACTATCCATCAGTCCATCAGTAAGATATCGCGCCACGCCGAGCCACCCATGCTGCATCGCAATCCACCTCCCTCTCTCCATCTTCATCAATCTTACCCAAACACATACACATATCCTCCAAACAGCATAAGCAAGAATGTGGGCACTACAAAAGCATGCGCAATCAACTCACTATGATAGACACCATGGTCACGGAGGCGGACGTGCATTCGGGCTACTATGATTGTGCCTTCTCCCACCACTATGCCATGCGTCTTTAGTCTGTGATGAAAGTCGCAGTTGCGTCACCGGTCTACCAGCAGAGGAGGGAGGAGTGGGTGAGAGAAACGAGGAGACAAACGACGGAGATGACGACTATCGCATTAATGGAGAGGAGCATGCGTAAGTACGTCGGT
The DNA here is from genome assembly GCA_036345935.2 of Taenia hydatigena. NCBI lineage: Eukaryota > Metazoa > Platyhelminthes > Cestoda > Cyclophyllidea > Taeniidae > Taenia > Taenia hydatigena. The sequence goes on along the minus strand of JADWOT020000007.1, from coordinate 1,621,263 downwards.
GAGAAGCTGCTTATGGCGTGATAATCATTGGCCGAAGAGGCTCCAAAACGATTTTTCACACAGCTTAGCTGGTATAGCATTGAATTTCAACCTAGTGGTCCAAGGATCGAGTACCTGTTCAGGTGCGTCTGCATCAGCCATCCATTCATTTGTGCCTTCAACGCTTCATACAATGGGTGCACGTCATTTAGCCATCGTGTCTGACATCCCGCTTTACATCCTACTGTCTAACCGTGGGACAAATTTTGATTAGTAGTTAAACAGTACTTGATTGTGAGAAGTTAAATTTTGACATTTTAAACGCGCAGTGGAAGACCACATCATGGCCTGCAGAAAGGTGGCCAACATATCAGCATGACTTAGTTGCAACAAAGATATGCTCTGTACCTATTTATAAAGACGTCTGCTACATTGCTAAGTGAAGGGAAATATCTTGAGTTCAGTTGCATCAAACGACAATGTTCCGCATCGCACTAAATAAAAAAGATTTGCGTTGTTGGCTGAAGTTATGTTCACGCCTTTGCCCTGTCTGCATTGTCTGCGCCACTTACTATTTGTAAAAGCCGTCACTCAATTAACTCGTTATGCAATTCAGTTTTAACGCGAATATATCAGTTTGCTAGCATTCAATTCATAGACACAGTCACTTAAAGATTCGAAGGAAATGACAAGAAAATTATAACAGTTAACTGAATAAATGAGCTTCTGTGGATAAAATGCTATAAATAATCAGTAGAGGATGCTTTCGATTCAACGTAACCTTAGTTGACGATTTCAACCTATTTTTCGAATACATTACAGAATATCTTGATATCTGATGCTTGGTCCTGCACATAAGTTATGAAATGTTAACATTGCCCTTCGTTCCTTGCACTGCCCTGTGCAGGCGAACTGAAACGTAATTGCTATTAGTTTACACCAAGAGAATGATCGTGCCTGCGGTTCGCCGCTTACAAAGCAGCGACATGATTACTCACCAGCAGCATGCGATATTTAATTTTTATCTGGGGTTCAAAGCCAGGTCGATATGTGAAAATCAAGCAGTCCACAATTGCATTAGCTCCCTCAAACCGATATTTCATGCAGGTTTAAGCACGACGCGACGGTAGTAGAGGACCCAGATGTTGGCAGTATAATAATAAACTACTGCCTTTTTCTTTTTGCCGTGTGAATAAACAACCGTGCGCCTTTTCCATGGCCACACATTTAAAAGCGGATCAATGCAGTTCTTCTTATCATTCACCATTCAATTGACCACGCAACTACACAGAAATGCATTAAACTACCACGCACCGTGAGCATCCATGCTGACAGGTGCGTGTTGTGGTGCAATTGGTTTGTTAAAAGGGCTGCCATGACCTCTCACAACGCATATTTGCAGGATGGAATTGGCAGCGTATCCTGAAGGCAGGATAGTGCGCTTCAAAGGTTTTGCACCATAACTCCTTCCTAATGGACATGAATCTGGTGTCGCACACATACCTCTACTCATAAAACCTGATTATAATTGACTCTATTAATGAGAAAGTTTCCTTGCCCAAATGCATTTTACAAATCTTGTGCATAAACTGAATAAGTGGCAACCCAGGCGGATCGGAAAATTGTGTGCTTAATTAAGATGCAATTGGATCAGTGTCAGTTAATCGCCTTATCCTACGGTCTACCCACTCCCTATTATCAGCATTAATGTCCTTGGCATATCAAAAATAAATTTGGTTATACGGGTTAAGGTGATCTTACTTCGGAATATACTTGCCATTTTGCGCTGCAGCTTTGAAGAGAAGCTCTTACGAATTGCCTACGGAGCGGGATTAAAGACATTTTCTATTCTTCCATCGAGACTTGCACATTACAGTTCGTGCCGCTCTGATGCATTCTACAGTGTTACTGGCTTCCCAGCAATCCGAGAGCTCCGCAAATTCGGACTTTGGTCGCTTTCAAATAAAGAGTATTCATGTCTCACCCTACTCCATGAATGTTTTATTAGCTGGAAAAGGGATTAGTAATGGAGAACAGCTAAAAAGCGTAAACAATCAGGAAATGCAAGCGATGCTATGAACGCAAGGCTATGCAAGCCGCCAGATATGTGCGGGTTTCTCAATATTTTTAGGTTTGGTCAGTTTTTTGCCCTAAGTGATAACTATCGTGCATTAATAAACATCTTACGTTAATCGTATTAATTTAGCTGTAATCCTTTGCGAACTGCATTTGTCACAACTATTGCATTACTTTATTTCGGTCAGAATCCATGGCCTTCAATTTAAAAATACTGCGTCGACTATCGTCCCGTTGCAAAGTAAATGTAACTTTGTCCAACGAATTACTGACCTATAGTAGTGTAAGCAAAGGCGAAGCATTTGAGAGAATAGATTAGCATTTACAATAATTGCATTTAATTTACTTGCTTGTTCTCAACAAACTTTGGGTAACCTTACATCAAGCGTTTCCCTTTTCCCTCAGTTTAGACATGTGATGAAATTTTTCACTTATTAAGCTGGCCAACCCAGTGAAATGCGTACGTTTATAAGGCATTGGAAGGTGAATTCGTGTAGCACTCCTAAACCTAGAGTTGCGAATTAGCCTTATCAAACTTCTAATTTCAAACTAATTCATCTTTGCTAATGATGATCGATTGTTGAAATGTATGGATTGGGGTTAGGGTAGTTTGCTCTCTTTAAATAGGATTCGGTAGTGTTGATCTACGCAATCATTAAGTTTTAAATTCATCAGTGGCAGCTTAGAGAAGAACTTGCCATTGCGCATCCATTGCGCCCACGCACGAAGACATACCTCCACTACTGATCGTTTGATGATAGAGTAGTAGATTATTCCGAAAGAACGGAGTGTAAATGACTTTTTGGACTGCATGAACTACTTAACAAACCCTTTGCGATCACACAGAAGGTGTCTGACGATCATCTTGGAACCTCTTGCGCCATTGTGAACGTGACAAAGGATAAGTTAAGAAAGATGGACTATCTCGTATGCGTCATTCAGAGAATGTGCAACAAATCTAAATTTAACGTGCTAATGGGAAGGAAATCACTTTATTAGCCCTGATTGTCAGGCATAATTCCGTACAAGCGTGCTATATGAAGTGCTGGACAAGTGTTCTGTTGTGCTGATTCGGAGCAAACAGTCTTGAGTCCCTGTTACAAATTCTTAGTAAGAAGGAGTCGTAGTGCTGACTGTTTTTCCTACCCTGCTTAAAGACCTAAATTAATAACGACGTCCAAAACATCCTTGTTCGCTTATTGCAGAACATTGCTAGATAAGGAATTACACATTCCTGCCTAGTTAATAGGTGGGGCTTTGTCCACTTAACTTGGATCTTGCACATTGCGTGTACTCAGGACTAATCCCATTTGCGATCATTGGAATTAGCCACTAGCATTTTCCTTTGTAAGCTTTCGTGTAATGCTTAGATATTGTTTGCCTACATTTTTCTAGAAAGATAGTATTGTTCACAAGATATTCTTTCCGAATTGATGATTTGCAATGACAACATTTGCATTCGCGATGGTACGATGTGGTTAGAATATGTTAAAAACATCCCTTTTCGGTCCTCAGTAAAGAACACTGGGTGCGAAATCCCACGATCAGCCAGTTAGGGTTTGATTTGCATTCTCTGATCGAAACGGTTTAACACTACTCATTTAGTGGTTCAGCTAAACCAAGAATTCAATGTAGAATAACCTAGTTGTACCCTGGCCTAAAGAATAGTACATGGGCCTCTGGTCTGACTATCTCGGCGACGTCTCCAACTTTCGTCCTGAAAATCACCATGAGGTCTTTTATAGCTTGCTTTATGTGATACAACTTGACACATCATTGATGCTTTTTTGATGAATTTTATAGAATAGTGCACATGACCTGTTCGGAGGGATTCTGTAAGTATTAAGCAGCGCTGCAATGATTAAGGGATTGAAACATTAAGTGCGCTAATAATTTTATGGTGTCATTCAAAAAGGATTTGAAACATAAAAACCCTTGTGGGATGGTAGAAATTTACCAAAACGAATTTCCTCGACTTATATACTGTCTGAAAGATAGTGATTTCAATTATTCTGTGGGCTATTCTGATGCGCACCTCAGTCCAACCTCAGCGCACCTAAAATAGTTGCTTCATTTACGGTTCAATGACCTGGAGTGAGACAAAGCACCCCGAGGAAATAATACTGGTATGCCGCTTCATTTGTTCAGTCATATCCATTTCTCGCAGCAGAATTTAATAGTTGCACCCCACCTATCACCTGCGCGACCAAGTATTCCATCCGATAAACATCCTCGTATCAGCAGGAACAGGCTGAGTATTCGAGAAGCAGTATCGATCAAGCCGACGGATAGACATTTGGTGTGACGATCGCGTAGAATGCACATTGAAGTCTCGTTCGTAGCAGAATTTTCACGACCTTGGCTTGGGCTTATTCAGATCGCGCCTGCTGAAGCTGAAGGCGACGACATTCTGCTCATAAATGGAGGAAAAGTACTCAAGCACCCTTTCGGAGGGCACCTCAACCGAATCCGCGTCCAATGAGCACGACCGATTCTACTAATATGGTTATTGCAGCAATTTGGATAATGCGGCTGCCACATTGCATTTATGAAGACTTCGAGAGGAGGATTAACGACGAATTCGTTAGAACACAACATTGACCATGCCATTTCCTTGGCAGAAATCCATTCGTACCACCACAAATTGGAGAGCAGTAGAAAGGTCGAACCTCAAATTTGACAACTTTTCTTTAATCCCTCGGAGCTTATTAAATGCATTTTTAAGATCCGGACTACCATTGACACCGACTAAAGCCTGAAATTCAGCAGTTCTTTTCAACCGGAGGCCAACAGATCCTATTTTGCCAAAATAGCGCCGCAACTAAAACACGCAACTCACCCACCATACAGGCCGACAATATACTAAACATGCCAGTGATCTTGAAACTGCCGAAAAAAATTTTGATCTGGTACCTTTTAATCCTAAACATGCACAAATGCGCAAAAAAGTTTAAGTCAAAAGGGCCTATGCAGGCGTGCAAAAATAGCTAGCTATTCATCGTTGAGTGAATTTATAGAAAGATTTGCATACTTCCGCAAAATATTTGCGGACAATCGAATGAGAAAATCAAATGCTGCTCAACTCTTAAAGTAATCATTCAAAAGAAAATACGCTTAAACATCATGCAATAAACATGAGAATTGAAAAGATACCCTTGAGCAGGCTGGCGGATTTGTTACAAATTGGAAATAGGATGGTGGCTTCTGTCGTCTTCGGTGAATGCGACGCTTGTCACACAGGATGTTCCGAGGGTGCATTCAGCGCGACACAGATTTACACAATGAATGAAGATGTGGCACGTTTTCCATTTGTCTCCTTGCCTTCTGTCTTGTAGGCCTTTTAACGAATAGGTCAGAGCTAACGGATTTCAGTGGGAACATGGGGTGGACGAGACACTTCTTCCTCTCTACCCCCAGAAATTCTGGCGCAACCCCCATCACGAGGTTCGCAATGACTGCCTCATGGTCTCTCAGTGAGACTACCTCTACCCTGTCGAATACGCTGTCTGCTTCATCGAAAGTCCCATCGCTTTAACGGGTTTTTTTGTTCGGATTGTAGATAAATGGCTATAAACAGGGTCCATTTGCCAGAATAACCATCAGTGAAAGATGTTAGCCGTAGCTGAGTCGTCGTGCTACGGACAATGTCATGGCAGGATTTCCGCTGCATTCACCACTAAACCGCCCCTTCCATCACTGAGTATTCTGGCGATTTTCGCATTCCGAATCTTGGACTCTGCAAGCATGCTAAACATCGTGTTCGCACATAAGAGAGCACGGTCTTGGAGGTCAGCCGTGTTGGAGCCTCATTTGTCTTCCATTAACGTGGTGTCCAAAAAAGGAAAGATGCGAGTTGATGCTACCTCATCCTCAGAGGGGCCTTCATACGCACAGATCTTGAGTTAGCGTTTGTGACACTACTGGTGCCCATGAATGACTAGCAAGTCTACTGCTTGTGTTCATTGGCCTCTAATCATGCACCTGGCTGAAGTTGCTCACTTTCGAACTTGACCGTCCCTCTTGTTTAGCTTTTCGTTGAATCCGCGAACAACTTTACAGCGATCTGACATCTCTATAAGTGCGAATACATTTCAACGTGTGGTGTATTGATTGCTTTACTGATGAGCCAACTCGAATCGTTAATCAGTTAATCACTAACATCCTCGTTGTCGACGTCCTGACTCCCTCTATGAGTTATTTTCTCCCCCAATCAGTAAAAATACCCATACGACGACGTCAATTACTGGTAGATGTGCAGTTTTGGAATCATGGGTAACGTGGTGGCTAAACCTATCCAAGACATTTAAGCTGGATGGTGAACTGTTGCGCAACAATGTCATGTAAGCTGAGCGATCTTTGAGTAGTAAATGTCCATGGTCGAATGTAAACGCAAAGCTCGTCCTTTGCGGCCGTTGTGTGACTCACTCGATTTTCTCCTCGATTTGATTAAATCAAACATTTCAAACTGCCGCCCATTCAAAGATCCTGATTAATCAATTGCCACATATATCCATGACTGAAATCCTACCGCGCAGACTCAGAATGAGGCAGCTTCCGCCCCCTATCCGCCAATTAAATGCCTACCGATCGCTGCTTATTTGTTTATTTGTTAAGTCGATGTCTTCATTCATTGTCTAGTTGGTAGTCTGAATAGAATCAGGATGACCTTGTTCTTGGGCGCCCGTAGCAGCAATGATGGAATCAAATAAAACGGTGCTGATCGAAAACACTCGCCACGAAGAGAATAAGGCATGAAGGTGTCAGTTTTAGCATAATCAAGAATCACATGATTCTTCCAAAGTGGTAGAAATCCCGACTAGCTTACACACGTTAAGCAGGAATAAACAAACGATCCAAAACAATATCTTATTCTGCCACCACTATGAAAAAAAGAGGTTGAGGAGTAGTGAGTTTGGCAGATAAAGCAAGAAACCATAATGTAGGTCGATGACTGTCTATCTATTCTTATCTACCAGCCAAGTGTTCGCATAAAATGTAAAAATGAGAGAATCTTAGTGCTTGCAATGCACAAAAATGTAGGCGGGATCAAATCCACACCTCGTCCAAGTCTCTACGTCCCATCAACTAGTTTTTGGTCCATGGCAAAAGAGCAATACAGTTAAGAAGTTCACACAGAGGTGATTAGTGTACATCCTTCAAGGCAGCAAAAACAATACTGCATCTTCACTGAAAGTCGCATTCATGGACAATTCAGAAGCAATCATCGCAGGAGGCATCTTATGAAGATAAGCCACATCGAATTCGACGGCTTTGGTAAAATTTCAAATTAATTTTGAATGCAAACAATGTAGTGCCCTTTACACCCTAAATGTTCCAACCTTCATAAGCAAAATATAAACAGCCAAATGAACCGAACATTTGTCCTGTGACTTCATAAAATTTGAGTAAGTATAAAATTACACACAGATTCTGCGAAAAGAAGCTTTGTGTAAATTTGGAAGGCAACGAGAATTTATTTGCTGGAATATGCTTCATTGATGCACTAATGCATGATGCATCAGCCACTAGTATGATTTAATAACAAATATTATTTGGATGTAGGAATTACGTTCCGCTGCGGACAATTACATGGATTAAGACGCCGGTTAGTGCGTCACACTTATTAACGTCCAGTATGCTTCATCGCTAATAGTAGCGGCAAAAGGTTAAAGTAAGCACTGTGACGACTTCTTCCACTCGTATTCATTAGAAATTTGGTGTGTATATGCACTTCGGCGAGAAGCGAGACAAGTAGCACAGTCAGTTGCGAAATTGAGAAAATTTAGCTGAGGGCGTAATTAGAGGCTAATGAGCACAAACACTAGACTTACTAATATTTAATGGGCACAAGTAGTGGCACAAACGCTTACTCAAGATCTGCACAAGCATGTGTACCACACAAGAAACAGGTAAAAGTGACTCTAACGAAGGTGCAGTTATCTGTAAGTCATCCAAGTGTGATTTTAGTCCCATCGGCAATACCTGCCACAGATATAAAAGCCTCACGTAATGCGGAAGAGGCATACCAAATTAAACTGCATAGATAGATTTAAAATACATGATGTAATGTAGTTTTAAGAGGTGTGTGCATAATTTTGCTTATTCAAGATTTGTCAGGCTCCCTTCTCCATACGTCTGCACTCTTAACTTGCACCAATGGATTGTGTTATCTGCCTACGACGTCATGTACGCGAAAATTGCTGCACCGTACAGCTGCAATTTCCCAAAACCACCATCTGTAATCACTGTCAACATCATTTAAACTGACAAATGCCCCTTTCTTGACTACGACTTTATCACCACTGTCAGATAGACGCCTCTCTTCAAGCTATATACTTGGCCATTGCTAGAACTTAACCCGAATCCCAACTCTGCTAATAATGTCAAGCGATGTATGCTAAGCATCAAGTCAGTAGTGTTGGCATTCCACCTCAAGGCCTAAACATAATAGCTATCAACGTGGCGTGCGCAATGATGGAGATGTGACTGTGCGCATCCTGCCACATTCGTATTCAAACGCATCCGCAAGTGGACAATTGCGTAGGCATATCTCCTGCCCTATATGCCACTTGCAAGAAGTCGCCTCACCGAAGTCACCTCACTAATCGCCCTAGCATCGTTGCAGCGGTAGTAAAAGCGGTAAAATCATGCAAAATTTCTGTATAAAAATTGTACAACATTTCAAAAAACATTTTGCTACAGTATGTCATGCAGCTTAAATGCAGTGTTTAGATTTAGCCAACACATTGCTCATAAAATTCAAACTAAACTTCTGCCGATGTCTTGAGTAGGCATATAGGGATTCCCCCACGGTTGGGGGGATTAAATCAGTCATGGGGAGAAGCAAGGGTCAATAATGAAAAAATCTACTTGCAAGTAGATTTTTGAGAAGGCACTGCTGCCAAAGCACTGTTTTTAGTTTCCGTATAGCAGTGATTTACTTCTTTTCCCTATTCGTGCTCTGACTAAGAGCAAACGGTTTGATTTACCTTCTAGAAGAAAGCAATGGGTGCCCGTAAAATTATCAGCTTGCCAAGTAGCACACGACTGGGAGATTCTGGCCCTTACGCAGAGCATTTGCTCATTCAAGACAATTTTCCGATAAACTAGCAGGCACATATTAGCCTAATGGTCGCCACCACCAAATGAATCGACAATGGTTTACCACATTCGCAGTCACATTTTGAGTCCGACCCAAATGTCATTTAATATAGACTGGTTCTTACAGATTTAAGGCCGGTTTTGCACTAAAACGATAAACGTTTCAAATTTGCATCGCACTTCCTCTCTCCTCTGCTGCACTTCTTCCAACCCCAAATAAAATGTTCGATGGAATTTCAAACCTGTTACTATAGTGTGTTCAAGAGGTCCGCAGGGTCGTGAACTTGATCCTGACTGCTCACTTGTCAAGCGAAATATATTTTTATACATGAACATCACGTACCTACCTGAGGAAACCGTAAGCAACCAAGAAGCATATAAGCGTAAGACAAAGTGATTCTGCAAGTTGATAACTAAACGCGTCGAAGAGCTTTAGCACTGCCTAATTACGATTAAACGCACGACGCAAATAAATCCTCCGAGTTTATTCTTAACACCGACAAAAGAGTAGACCACAAAGTAAAATGATGAATATCATATGCGTTGGTGGCAAATTGTGAATAAACACAATGCTAGGTTGGGAGCAACTTCCACTGGGCCGAGGAGAAATATGCGGTAAAGTAAGAAAATCTCACCATCGCAAGACAAGCCGGCTGCGATTAAGCAGTTACCTGTTTTAAAAGGAAGCGCAATATCAAAAATGTGTTGTTCCTTAAAAAATTCTTATGGTGACCGCTACACTTTCAACAGCGACCTGTGTCCTAATAAATAGTTTAACCTTGCAATCGGATCATGATATAGCAACCCAATAAACCCCAGTAAAAGCATCTTACACAGCATCAAAATCTTCATACAACAGCACACATGAAACTGAACAACACTTTTGCGTGCTCAAATATTCATGCCGTGTCTTACAAAAAGATGCAGCGCCAACACCTAAAGTCCTCAACTGCGCAATAATGAGCAAATCATGTCCTACGGGTGTTAGCAAGCAGATTGAATGCCTACGCATTCAGGAGAACGAGATTAATTCCCAATGTAGGTTCGTTAGTTGCCGGATCAACAACTTAGTAAAAGCACCTACTTGACATTGCTTTAATTGTCTGCAATCCAGCCTAAAACTTTGCATTGTTTTATATTTGCCACGCTAACGGGCATCGAAACTTCCATCTACGCTCATTAATATGGCATATCAAGAATTCAGTGTGGTTATGGTTGCCGCTGCGGACCGCAAGTCTCAAAGCTCATCAAACTTGAGTTGATGTCCTCCTAATCGACTAACGTTTGGAGAGTGTAAAGTAGACCGCTTCAAGGAGAAACTGGTGTTGCCTCATCTCAAAATCGCCTTCATTTGGTCTTTGAGAATTCTGCGTTAAATCAGAACATTATTAAGCAGTAGATAACCCCACAATAACAGGTTCTTCAATTTCAAAACGTCATCCTACATTTAAACACTTGAAAGAACACCTATAATTTTATGTCAGTTTATGCGAAAACAGGTTCAGTTTCCTTCCGATATACGCCTAAGAGCATAGGAGGAGAAACGATACAACGAGAAATCACATGTATTTGTCACTATCGTAGTTTTTAATTCAAAAGAAAATGTGTTGCTAAAGCACCAGTGCCAAGTACTCTGCGCGCTCACAGAGGCCCGTGCGATGTTTAATCTTAAATCAAGTTTATTTTGCGCGATGGCCACAGAGCAGTACACGAGGGCACCATTGTGACTAATAACAGTGCGCGACCGCAGTGTGATTACATTTGTTCCATACATGTGAGGAATGAAGTAGCGAAGTTGGGAACAAGAAAGCTGTGTCTTCATGGCTGCGAAGAAATTGTCCGCGGGAAAAGAGACAGTCGACCATGTCTTAGCGTAAAATCAAGCATTTAGTATGACGGAATATTTGGCATATGACATAAGCGAACAACCATGTGTGCGTTAGAATCGCAATTAGTAATTATTATTACTGCCTAATAAGACTATTACACTTATACGCAGGGAATAATTTATGCGATGAAAAGGCGGAATAACTGACCATGCTAGGTAAATGGCTCGAATTTGGCCTATGAGAAGACACCCCTCATAAACAGAAAGATATGATACCAATATTTTACCCATCGCTTGACAAGTACAAAACACCTGCGTTTCTGTTCCGAAATCACTTATCGCATGAGTAAAGTGCATAAAACCTATAGCGCATCGCTTTCTAATACCTATTTTGGAAGCTGTTCAACAATTCGCACGATGCCGTCATAGATCTGGTCGTCATAAATATTTTTAAGTGTCGTATGTCCTACTCCATATGACATGGAGACAATCCCAGCGAATTATCTCTGCATAATTGATCATAACCTTGTTCTGTCGCCTGTTACACCAAATGCGCCATCTACGAGGAAACTTGGAGAAAAGGGGAAAGCGAAAGCCACCCAAGGCTCGGAACATCTTCCGCATGCAGTCCACATTTGGAAAAGGATGCATCAGTTCCCACATCATGCCAGTGACAGCAAGTGTTTGCTCAGGCTTAATAATATCACCTAGGGCAATTAGGTGTCCACAATTCTGACTTCCTATATCCGAGTAATCAAGGTCCAAAATGACACAGTCATAGCTAGTAAAACACATTTACCATCAAAAGTTTTGCAAGTCCTCAATGTTATTTACTTAAGCTCATCCCATCTTCGTTCAAATGCTGACCAATCATGGCAGTACCATTCGTTATATGCAATTTTTATGCTACAGAGTGCATTCACCCATTCATTGCATTAGTCGTTTCGAGATCGAGGCACAACTGTAGACAAGTGCTAGATGGTTAATCGTCTCGAATAACCTTAGTGAGTATTTAAGGCGGAGTGATAACAAAGCATGCTTAAAAAATGCGAACAGGAACATATAAGCTCGTTAGTGCTGTGGAGTAAGACAATGGACTATCTTTGTTTGTGGATTGTGGACGCACTTTATACCGCATACTAACAGGCCGACCGTCGTTTCTTTGTTCGAATATTCTGCCTAATTACTAGGAAATCGGGTGGAAGTTCGTCTTCTTTACTAAATAATCTCAGCAAGTTTTTAAACACGGCCTAAATTGCACGAAAGGCTTCATGGCTAAATCACGGCGCAATTGCCATGCAATTAAATAGCAGCATGGATTCTATTTCTATGAATTCATGAATGGAGGGTCCACTACACTTATATACGGTTTTTCGTTGATTAGCAGCGGCAAATATCTGCTTTAACAAGTGGTGTGGCTAAAAGTAGACATAATTCGAACTGCATATAAAATTTGCCACACTCTATAGACGATTGATGCTTGCTCCCTGTTTTCATCTTACAGCTGACAGATTTGATGCAAAAAGCCTTACTACCCTCTGAAATCGGTTGTGTCAGCATAGTGCGCTAAGCCTCTCTCAATACCACTTGCCATTGAATGGTCTTTAATGTTTCAAGTGTCCCTCTCCAGAAGGGAAATTAAACTGCCTGACTAGTGGTGTGATCAAAAGAATATCAGAAGTCGTCGAGCATATGCGTCAACAGAAGAAATTGCGCTTGCTCATCACCCTATTCTAACCGTCCTATGTATTCTAAAGCCAGTCAATTTCATCTACCCGTCAAGATTTTGCATAAGTAAATAGCAAGAATATAGCTTCCCGATTTTAAACAAGCTTACTTAATCTCAAATTACATGCCAATAATTTTGTCATGCACTCATAATTCAGCTGTCAGCGACTCAGAGTGGGTGATGACCCAAGCAGTTGAGCTGATGCTTTGCCCCCATCTCCACATAGCTGGAAAATAATCAGACATTGCTAGCAAATCGGCATTAACGATTAGTTTATCCCCTTTCAAGGCATGTTCAACTCATCTAGGTCGTAAAAGCGCCGTTATCCTCTTCAGTACCGCCTTGAAGACTATTCATTATACTTTCGAGAACTTTTAAAAAATGACGTTTTTACCATGGGCGCAGCGTTAGATCAGCACAGAGCCGATTTCCCTAAAATGGGCCTTGTCAGCATAGGTCAGACAAGGTCAATGACGGTAAGGTGCGTTTAGTATCACCTGTTTACCAGGGCTGTGCAAAGAAATGACCGCCTCATAATCCGTGTTGGTTTGGCCACCGTTTTGATGTTATGCACACCTGTCCATGATTAGAGTCTCCTATGCCATCCATGTTGCATTAATTACACAGCTTTATACCGGTTTTACCAAGGCACATATCACAGGGTGCACCGGCCTTTCAATTTGGCAGCGCTTTAATTATGACACTACAGAAACTGTTAATAGTATCATTAGAGATACCATAAAAACACGATAATGCCAACAAAATGCATAAACGTGTAAGTTCGTCTGCGGAGCTGGCTGCTAGGAACTCCACGCATCCTTTCAAACACTTCTAAGTAGCACTTGAGATCCTTAGGCTCTTAATGGGCTTTGCCGGTTGGCTGGATATGCGAAGTGATTAGGACTGGCTGGTGACCTCTTGTCGCCTGAGTGAAGCTCATTAGGGTGGTTTGCGCCAGATTTCGCGTCGTAATGTCTCAGGTAGTTTTGATTTATTCTGCATCCGCTGTGAGAATTTATCATTTCTTTGACACGCATATCCTCTACGAATGTCACTGAGTCACCTTTGACTACACTTTTTAGGAGGGACCAGCTAATCCACCACCGAATCAAGACCCTCCGACCCAAGTTCCTGGTAGCAATGACAGTGTAAATTACATGAAATGGGTGGATGAGGACCTCTATTTCGTGCTCTTTAATGAAATCATCTGAATTAGTCCCTATATTTTGCCTGAATCAATCGTTTATTACAACAAAGTAGAGAACTTCTTTCGTGAACTTGCGTCGAAAGAGTTTCCTGCTGATTCACAAGCTCCCATTACCTGTGCGATCACCACGCCATATTGCTGTGCAAGAAAACCACCGTGCATGATAAGACGATACCAATGCGATTTGCAAGTATTGCATACTTCGCCCTCGACTCGCCTCTGGCTGGACGTGTCATCGGATATCCCGTACTTCTCAAGTCAGTGGAATCAATATTTGAGGACAACAGGAAGCACTGTAGTGAACACATGTGAATGGTGTGAAAGAGATGCAGAAGAAGGTCAGAGGATGCGGCTGAGCGATTATGACTGCGTCATTCTATACCTTGATTACTCGGATGTAGGAAGTCAGAATTGTGGACACCTAATTGCCCTAGGTGATATTATTAAGCCTGAGCAAACACTTGCTGTCACTGGCATGATGTGAGAACTGATGCATCCTTTTCCAAATGTGGACTGCATGCGGAAGATGTTCCGAGCCTTGGGTGGCTTTCGCTTTCCCCTTTTCTCCAAGTTTCCTCGTAGATGGCGCATTTGGCGTAACAGGCGACAGAACAAGGTTATGATCAATTATGCAGAGATAATTCGCTGGGCTTGTCTCCATGTCATATGGAGTAGAACTTACCGCACTTAAGAATATTTATGACGAACGAGTCTGTGGCGGCATTTTGTAAAGTGTTGAAATGCGATAAATGAAAAGTTCTGTACATTTTATGTGTTGGGTAGATTGGGAACAGAATCATAGTTTTCTTGTGCTCGCCAAGCGGTCAGTAATATATTAAATCTGCACCGCTAATGAGAGTGCCTTCCTATTAGCTAGATTTGCGGCATTCCCTCAGCATGATAAGTTATTTTGCCTTTTGTCGCATCATTCATCTACTACGCATAATTTTAAGTGCATTTTCAGGTAGCAACAATAATTACTGATTTCAGTTTTGATGCACACAAGGTTGTTTGCTTATAGTCTTTAATAGCCTGTTAATTCAAATGCTTGACTTAATGTTAAGACGTGGTTGGATCTGTCCCTTCCTGCAGACAGCCTAATCTGCTGACATTTTGTTTGAAGACATCGAGATGCATTTACTCTTTTCCAAACTTTGATACTACATCCCCTAAATCTATAGAACAAACACAATCGAGATGAGGGCGTACAAAGTTACTAATCATGTAAGCCTAGTAGCCATCGCGTAGAATAAACTCACATAAAGCTTAGAAATCTCACGAACCGCTGTGAGTACACAGAGTACTTGGTATTGGCACTTTAGCAGCACAAAGCCCGCCTCCCATGAACATGGAGGCATATGGGAAGGCATTTGTGCTTGATTTGCATAAAATGGCACTTAATCTAATTTTGAGTGTCCCTTTTTATGTTCTGCTGTGGAAAGACATTTCAAAAACCGAAGAGCTTGCTATGATGAACATATTTGCTTCTTTAAAATGGTCGACTTTAAGGCTGAATCCTCGTTGAAGACCAAATGAAGACGATTTTTGGATTAGACAACACCGATTTCGCCTTTAGGCGGCATGCTTTAGGCTTCCTAAGCGTTATTCTATCCAGAGGACATCAAATCAAGTTTGATGATTTATACGACTTGCGATCCACAGCCGTAACCAAAACCAGACTGAGCTCTTGATATGCCATATTAATGAACGTAACCAGTGTCTAACAAATGCAAATGTTTTGGACTAAATTGCAGGCAGCTAGAGCGATGCAAAGTGAGTGCTCTTATTAAGTTGTTGATCCTACAACTAACGAACATACGTTGGGAATTAATCGTGTTCTCTTGAATACACAGGCATCCAATTCCTTCGCATTCGTCTGCAGTGCATAATTTGGCCATTTTGACGCAGTTGAGGGCTTTTAATATAGGCACTGCACCTTCTTATAGGATAGAGTCAGAATATCTGAGCATGCAGAAATGCCGTTCTGCATCATGTTCACTGCTGTATGAAGCCCTTTAAAAACTCGTATGCCACGAAATTACAACTAATCTAATAAATTGGTATGGCCTTTGCAACGTGCAACAGAAAACTTACTAAACGCGAAGTTCACACATGACACTGTCTAAATGGCTAATTTTATTTCATTCCTCTGCTACGCCAGAGTTTTCGTTATATATCGCCATTTCCTAAAATTATTATAATCCACTTTCTCACCAAAAGAGATCGCAAATGCAATCGTTAGGTCAAAAGAAAAACTTGTTATGCATCAGATTTTAAGTAGCGAAAAGCAATTTTAAACATCAGGTTTGCATAAACACGGACACAGTTTGGATGCAGTAGAGTAGAGACGAAAAGGGAAGGAGAATAAAAGACAGACAAAGTTGTTAAAATACACATAACAGGAATAACGTGCTAAATGGCGATGGCACATTTCTGTGGCCATTTCGCGAAGTGAAGTCGAACTGACTGATCATTTGAATCGAGCCGACGGAGAGCCACTCCAGCTTACCCACTATGGGACTTACATCTGTTTGCGAACAAAATTGGGTGCATTAGATCTGATTAATTTTGCTTTTTGCTGTATGAATGACAAATGCTCTACAGTAATATTCGACGTGCTTATCTGTGGCTCTTTTGTTATTCACTTAGTTACAAGCTCTGAAGCATACAAGCTTTGGAAATCTTCTAGCAAGATTACAACTGCAGCACTGTCGTCGTTAACCTCCTCTCTCTAGCAGCCTCTTCTGTAGGAAAATTTTGACGCATTTATAGTTTTGAAGCAAAAGGGTTGACACAGCGTCTCCAACAAGAATTCGAGTCCTATTCCCGCCTCCCACCTAAGCATTACATATTAGGAAGCGTAAGCCTTCGTCTGGTATTGAGGCCATGCAAATCATGTTAACAAATCAGAAGAGGTCCTCTTAAGCTCAGCGATAGCGCGCTTCAAATGCAGAGCTGCGGTTATCTATCGCCGTAAACAGGTAGCCAACGATGCTACTTGCTATTGTTTGCCAAGCATTGCGATGGCGCGTTTAAAATAAGCAGAAGTGGTTTAATGATTATGTTAGCAGGCATTCGTTTTATTATGAGGGGAGAAAAATACTGCACAGATAATTGGATGAAAAATAACCTAAAAGTCCTACACAGTTCAACAGACGCTCATAAAAACGCACCCTTTACTAAAATAAAAAGCCCATTATGTCTGCACAAAGAGGCGTCAAATTAATAATGTAGCATTGCGACTTCAATCGTGGCCTTACTGGCCAAGTTCACTCATTCCGGCCATCGATATGTACTTACGGCCACCACCGCCAATAACCACAATCTGCCCTAGAATATGGACCAAAATCTGTCCTAAGGGCATGTTACTAACTTCAAAGCTTGTTATTAGTGAGCCTTATCATTGGGCAGTCGGCACCAATTTGTATCAATTGAAATGCATTTGAGGTCATAGATGTGCCACTCGGCCATCCAGAGTGATTAACAAATAACTGCCAGCAATCAAACAACGAGGTGTTTGGTAGGATATCTACTTAAAAATGCTGATCTCTATGCAAAGAAGGTAAGTGCCCGCGGTTTCTTTGGTGCTTGCATTTTGGGCATCTGATCTGCCAATATTAGTCACGCTTTGCAAAGAAGTAACGTGTGCTAAGCATTAAAGAAATCGGCTTCAATCTCTCCATCTACAGTTCTGAGCTAGCTAGCTTGCATGATGGCGCACTCGAAGTTAGTTCAAATGCCTGACTTGATATTTTGCCTCCGCTTAAATAAATTTGTGCTAGCATAGCACCCTAACCTCAAAAGCCTAGACCTTTGAAGTTTCGGCAGCCTTGGACGAGCCCCAAAGCAATGCCGCTTGTAAAACATGCCAAAAATTAAGTCCGAATAAAACAAGAAGTTCTGGCAAAATATTTGATTAAAAAAATTCGTTCTGCTGAATTGGAAGATTTGCAACCAAAAATGCGTGTCTATTGTGCTCAAAGAGGAAAACCAAAGAGCATTCTTCCTCACAGAGGCTCCAAAATATCACGAATTTGTAGGCACAGTAAAGGTGGCTAGTCAGCAGACCAACTGCTTAGATTTGTAATAGTATCTAACTCTAAAAAGCACAACAGTGGTTACAGTTCCGGAAATTCATCTGTCAGTAGAGTACAACCGCTCTCGTATGTGCTATTTTTGTCTCGTCATCAGTGCGGCATTACCAATCCGTGCATGGAAGATGCCTCTGGCCAGCATTTTTTACAACGCGTGAATTGATAACTTGGCACTGTTCGCCAAATAACAAACCTCTAAAGAGGTAATTGAACAACAGCAACAAAAGTATGCCTGTCAATGCTGCTTTGCGGAAGCCTATTACATGCTGAGATGGAGCAGAATACTATTTTGTGCATTGAATTGACTCTCCAATGCGAATTCGACCCACAACCTTGGCCTCTACTTCCTATGAAGCCTGTTACTGCGCAAACGAGTAGCACAATCCTCCCAAGATGTCTTTGCTCCTAAGACCGTTATTTTTCAGAATTAATTTGAGGCTGATCTGACCTACAATCATGGATACAATATTGTAGGCACTTCAGTGTTCCTGTCTCGAAGTATTTAACACATTGTCTGGCATTCGCATTGCTGATGAATTTTGCGCTAAAATTTGAATATTTTACTCCATTTGCTCTACATTATCCTACGGATACACACATACCAAGAATGTCAACTCATAGCACCTTAAAAATGAGTGCAGCTGTGGAAGCGACTGGGGAGAATGTAAGCAGAGTGAAGGTCTGAAGCAGAAGTACGTAAGATGGCCTATCAATCATCTAACCCGCCACCTTTAATCAGCCTTTCTTGACCGCAATTTCAATACTGATATCAGACAGATGTCTCGATCTCATCCTAACAGCGGCTGCACCAGTACGATTAACACACCGAACCACACAATTAATCCAAACTAGGGCTCTGCTTTGACCACCTCTTATTGACAGATACGGATCGCACTCCCTCATAGACAAGGCTTCATGCGACTACATCAAGTTGGAAGTTTGCGACTGTATAGAGCCGTCCGCGTCATCCACGTAACCAGCTTGTTAGGCTCCATGGTCCAGCCAAGAATTTCGGCTGAAAACTCACGTATCACAGGATTGGACTTAATGCTATAGCCTGAACTAAAGAACTCAGTCATTTATCAGCAACTTCTCAATTAAACGCTGTACTTTTGAAGTTACATTGGCAAGTAATTTAACAAACCGCATCTGAGCTAAGGTTAATTCCGACCAAAAGATCCCCAAGGCAAAATCAAGGCAAAGTGGAATCTGCTTGTTTGCCGGCACACATCATCAAGGCGCCTCAGCAATTGCACAGTCAACAACATCATTCCAATTGCAGTTTTTGGTTAAAAGAGTTGGTCAAATACCAAAAAACTAGAAAGCACATTTTACGCCCACCTTCTTCTACTCCCCATCCCTCCACACAGGCTAACTGGCACTTCAAGCTGTTTTTCACTTTGCCCCTACAAGTCTAACTGAACACAGCTTTGTAATTACTGCCATCCATTCTTCCCAAAATCATCTTTCTCCATTGACTAACAGATTAATATAGCAATCGATGTACTGCACGTTGACGTTTACTCGCACTTTTAGAAATGTCGAGTTGTTGTAAAGGCGTTTGCAGATTCTCCGCTCCCTTTCGCCTCTTCCACCGACAGCACCGCCTTCAACAAGGCCATGTTGCAGAAGGTAACCTGCTCATGCGTAAGTGGATATCACACCGACTCACCCGCCCTATCACTTGCAGCAAGAGCAGTGAAAACTCGACTTGACCACTTCCTTCTTCCAATCGGTGTTGCAGGTGCAAATGGACGTCGACGTCTCTCAACCTCACTGCCTCCACATCCATCGCCATCAACGTTAGCACTGATGCTGGAGCGACCGCAGTTTGCAGACTCCTTTTTTCATTCCCGTATACGTAATTAGGAATGCTTGTACTAAATGAGACAAATTGTCTCCACCTGGTGAGAAAGTTTGCGCCATTTTGAGTTCTCTTGGTATCTTATTTGCCTCCCTTTGGCTCCTGTATGCCCAAAATTTCCCGCTCAAATGGAAGCACGTTGAGCGTCTCGGTACTTTCTTCTCCCCAAATAGAGGCGCTCACTTCAATCTAAGATAAAGGAATAAATTGGAGGAGCAACAGGAGACAAATGGGTCTAGGTGTAGCATGTTGAGTTATTGGGCAGGTGCTTGAGTGTTGATGACAGGAAAAGAGAAGCCGACATGCACAGTGAGCAGAGTGCAGATGGATGCAAGAGAAAAGGCCATGTTCAGTCTAAGACAACCTCTACATGGAGAAAAACGAGTGAATAATGAGAAGGGTAGGTGGGAGTTGGAGCCGTCTTGCAAATCACGAGGTAGAAGTAGAAGCAACGCACTGACCCTCGCTTTTGAGGGAGTATGCATAGGAGTAGGAGATGGAACTAAAACGAGATGGTGTTGAGCAAACTAGAGCTGCAGTAAAAAGACGGGGGTGGAAAGTGTCTGGCAATTTAAGCTAAGTTATGCTAAAACAAGTAAAGTATGGTTTTATTCGCATTCAGTCTAGCTTGTGCTAGTCTGCTCTAGGTTATGATTCTTGGGATCATTTCTCCATATCACGGTCAAAGACGAGACTAGGGGAGAGATAAAGAAGACTTGCTAAGAGGTTGCTAACAGAGGATGAGGTAGGAGGAGAAGGCAAAGACAGGAGCAGCTTGCCAGTGCATTTGGAAAAGATAAAGGCTTTTAAAAGCGTGAAGGAGACAGAGTAGCGATCCATTCTTGTGGCACTAAAGTGCAATATAAAGGTGAGGGAACAATATACAAGCGATTACTCACCTCCCTTCTCCGGGCACGGAGTGCACAGGGTGGGACTTAACGCGAGACGCAATACTTGGGAGCAAATCAGGCGTAGTGGGGATCGAAGGAGACGCCTACCAAAGATGCTTCGAAGTGGAGCTCCCACTCCTTCATTTTAAGGACGTCATCAGACCCAAACAAACGTGAACTTCCAAAAACCATCCCACCACCACCTCTAAGGCGTCTAAGCAGTGATAAGCAGACATTTAATTCACTCCATAAAATGATCTGCATTTTATGATCTACTCAGATAAATCATGAAATCTGTCCAAAAGTGCAAATCACTATTAACAAAAGAATTTCAACACAGCTTCCTTTTTAAACATGCTTGCTCTGTGGGACAGTAGGTCACCGAGCTTTGCAGTGCATCGCTGGCTGTTGTCATAATTTAAGCCCGGAAAGAATTATTTCTCCCAAAACTAGTTAAGATTCAACCACTACTAGAATGACTTAGCAGTGAGTTGCACAAGGGTTTTGAGTAAATAGTAATTTTACATGCACAATGCGGGTTTTAACTGGCTTATACCATGACCACATCAAGAAAGTTGGAATTACGAATAAACTTTGCATCTTTACATAGGCACAAAAGAAAGGCGTTTCAAGTTAAAAGCCGTGGTATGTGCCTATCCAACCCTAACTTGCATTGTTAATTTCTTTCATGATTTACACCTAGAAGCTCGCGAATTGAATTTTCGCCCACTTGAGTGAGTTAAAAATACATCTTTAATTCTCAAGTTGGCTTGTATCCAGAACCTTGCGACGAGTTAATTCCAATCTGATCCAGATGATACTGTCACATGTCAAATCAGCCAAAAGTAGATCAAAAATTTTGCCAGGCAAATTATTTTTCTCAATGTGCTCTTACTCTCCTTCCTCATGTGGTTACATGCCCTTCATTTTGTCATTCCGGCTGCTATCGACACTTTCAACATCAGCCAACAGAATTCATGTCCGGTTTTAATATTTGGTTTGTATTGGTGAAGTGGCTGTAACTCACTTAGGCATTTATTGAGTTTTCATAAAACTCGTCAAAAAATTAAACCTTTCGTCAACATAATAGGGTCTTCTCACAATCTGGTTAAGTGCCTTACACAAAATGACTGCAAAGTTGAAGAAACGAAAGCCAAACACAAACACCCCTTTTGCCACTGTTCTCTGTCTACGAAACTCCACACATTTCTCGTTCGTTATGAAAACAGGATCTTGTGTCCAAGTGATTGTGCCAACGCCTACCAGAACTTAATCAACAGTTAAAATTCCGCATGTCTGGAGAGGTGGAAGCATGGTTTACAACACCAAGGCTACTAGTTTTTACTAGAAAATCAAAGAGAGGATGATATAGAATAGAAGAAGTTAAAGTGCTTTTAATCAGTTTTGAATCCAGGCATCTTACATCGTTCGCAACTTCAAATAATAAAGCACCTACATCAGGTAGACGTCCTCTTATTCTTCCTCCTCCTCTCACTTTGTCGTGTTTTGCCAATGCTGTCTCTTTTTGATTATGGTCACCTAAGGTAACATAGCAAAAACAAGGCAACTTTTGCCTATCGTTCTGCTAGAGCAGCTGCTTCACTGATCGCATTAGTAAATAATAGCAAAGCCTAGCTCTTTATTCGGAGTGAATTCACATTGCCGAAAATTGACCATTCCATCACCCTGTTTTTCAGACATCTTTGCAGTGGCTATGTAAATAAGTGTCTAAATAGCAGAAAAAGTTTTGCTTACTCTGCTGATATGCTGTGAGGCCTCAGTAACAGAAAGGTGTTCATTGATCTTCGCTCGATGGCACGTGTAGTGAAGTGAGGTCACATGAATATGTATAAAGACGAGCTTATTTTATAACCAAAATGATCTCAACGAGTGAGTTTTGCTAGTGAGTGGTTGGCAAAATGGGTTTCCACCTCGATCACCGACCGCAAAGGTGCACATTCTTAAATTGGTTGACGAGGTCGTCGGCTATGTATTTGGTCTGGCACATAAGGTCGAATCATATCCGCTTCTCTCACTTTCTCACGATTTGATTTTTTGTTTAACCACTATTGAGTGACGGTATTGAGTAAGGACTTTGTTTATTGCATTCTTGATAGACAAATATGAAAAAAAACCAATTTCTGAGCCTGCTCATCTTAAAACATCACCTGAGAATAGAGCCATCAGAACGACAACCAAACTAAAGGCAGCAGTTTGGGAGATTAGCAGCTTTGTTCTTAAAAAGATGAGCAATATCAAAACTGTGGGGACAACGGTTTATTGTCTGGAAAACATGATATCATAAATCACCACATCAAATTCAGCGATTATTTCACCTTAGTCAACTGGAACAAAATGTTTAGCTTATGTACATCACTAACGATTATGAAATCTGCCTAACAAAACAAAATACCAACATTTTTACGCCTCTATGCAGTTAGACTGTGTAATTTGAGCAAAGACCCTCCTCTTTGAACAGTGTAATCACTGGCATGACCGCATAAATGCCATAGATAATGGTTTATGACTTGAATGCGCGTTGAATGTTCATCGTGTAGATTCAACGTCATTGTGACCTCTTTTCATATCAAAATATTGCTTGTTAATGGCAACGAAAAGAATCTGGATCATACAGCAGACATCCACACATGCATAGCAACGTTTTGACAAATTAAGCCGCGTACTTATGCCACAAGGATTTGTCCACTAAATCATCTTTATCCTTTTCTTTTTAACTTTATTCATAATTTGTTTCACTCTTGATAGATATTCACTCAGACTTTACAAGATACAGGTTCAGGTATCAAAAACGCAACTAGATCTTAAAATAAATTTAAAATGTAAACATCCGGCCCAAGGTGACCTCATAACTGAAACCTTCTCCTGCCTATCGCGACGATGCTCGTTGTGCCTCCATTCCTCGCCCCTCCTTCCAAATGCAAACAATGTGACGTGATTCGATGACCTAATCATTGATAAAATGGAAGCTGCAATCGTTTGCATGGTCAAACAATCATTTGGGGAGGCTGTAGTCACTCCAATTAAGCACCCTTCAACATGGAAAGATCCAAGATTAGACACCTGATGCGTGAATGCATTTGGCATTGATTCAGAGAACTCAAAAGATTTGTTAAAAAGCAAATGACTTTTAAAATGACAGGAATGGCCTTTTGGCCTGTTATTTCTGCCTTAGGGCGCGTAGGATGCCTTTGACACATGCGGAAGCGAAATATAACTTGGTAGAGATTATTTTAGCTCCTAGTTGAAGAGTTAGAATCCTAGTACAACTGTGGGCATCATTTCGATCCTACAATTCCCAGAAAAAGAAAATCCAGCCATACTGCTTAAGAAAGACAAAATCGATAGCAGCTAAGCTTCACCTTTAAAATGAACAACCGAATCAATTGTCACACATGCACACACCCACCGTCCTGCGAAAAAATGCGTTGTCTGATCTCTAGTAATGCTAGCCATTTTTCACCATGAGTGGGCATATTAAATTCTACTTCCAATTAGTATTTTTTCTGCAAGAAACAGCAATCTAAAAGTCAGGCTGGGTGAGGAAGGAATGATATGCTCTTTGAACCAACCAAATCGCGCACAAGAGGCAGGCACACCATTGGTTGAACGCGTAGTGATTGCACTTAGATACGTTTCTAATTGGCAGTTAGGGTCGCTCCCACACATTGGTCAGTCGTGCCTATTTAAGTCGCGTTTTTGCTGTCATCAAAATATTGCCTAACTCCTCCATCCTTTGCGCTGGTCGGACTTGATAGAAACAACTGAGGAGTGTTCAGCCTAAGTAAGTCCTCACCTGCTTATATTTGTTGATGTGTCAAAACGTTTTGACTTGATGCGCTACTGGTCAGCTGATCCAGGCTTAGTAGATTATCACTGCCTTAGTAACCAAGCTTTTCGGACATCCATTGCTAAAATAAAATTTAAAAATTAGGAAGATTCTCTTCTCTTACCTGTAGAGTCTACATTCTCGCTATTATCACTTTAAGCCAATTCATTTTGAAGTGAGTCTTTTTTTGTAAGTTTTGCTAGCTCTGGTACCTTAATCAAGGGATTACTTTTTCCCACAACGAGAAAACTAATGTCCTCTTTTAGGCTGACTAATGCCTCTGGCACACAACTGCTTCTGGGTTAGTAGCGGGCTACCTATTGGGATGATTCGAATGTGAGAGGGGAAGGAGGGAGGTGGAGGATGCGTAGGGGTACACAGTGATTCGAGGAGTAAGAGCCTCCACCTAAGTCCAATCGAGAAAAGTGCTTATCTTTTAAGAGTCATAGAGACGTGTTTAGGGGCTCCAGTGGCTGTGAGTTATTTTCATTGCTTGCACATGTTCTCCGATTGGCTTTAGTCAAATTAAAAAACAATTAATTTGGTTCAAAACATAGGGCTTGCTGTCGTTGCCAGAAAGGACAAATTAGTGAGATGATTGTGCCCAGTGTGTAGGCTTCAACTCTTACACTGCAATTACTTATTTTTATTCTTTTATCCATCAGTTCGTTAACACATTCAGTCATTCAAAAGGCCAAGCTCTTGAGCCGATTTTGCTGTTATCTTCTAAAGGCATCTCACCAGAGCACTGGTGGGTAAAAGGAAGAGGTACATTCCTACACCAGCTGCAAACTTTCTAGCTCGTGTTTGTACTTTGCTCTTCCTAATCGAAGAGTTTTGGTCATGATCATCAAAGGTGGTCAAGTAACTGGTTATTTTGTTCGTTTTTAGGCCTGCACACTTTCTGCTTCGCTGTGGGTAGAATTTTTCATTTAGGATAAACACTTCTACCTGGCAGGGAATTAAATCAGAGAGGCAGACAGCCTATGTTTACCACAGGATAGCAGCGCCTCTATCACCTGCACAGGTAAAAGGAGTGCTAAGACAGTTCTCAAAGAATAGTGTAATGCAAGGTGTGTAGCCATACAAAAGTTGCTTCACCGTACCTTGGCCCATTTGGAGACCTAAAGGCTATGTGAATCCATCCTTGCTTGAGGCTGCACTTCTTTCCCGATTGCCTTCGGTGTAAATTGAGAGAAAAGGAGTTAGCAGTGGACTAGATTAGGCTGTGGCTGACATCAATGTGGGCTTAGAGGGGTGCGTGTATCGATTTCCTTAAGAGATTCTGGTTGCGTGCTGTCATTGCTGACCGACTTAGAGGTATTGTAGTCAGATGAGACGGTATACATCCCTTGAGGCCTCCGGGGCATAGCATTGCCACGATGTCGAAGGCTCACTCGAGACATTTGCAGTTAAGCAACAAAGCAATAGATATTGACCCTGTCGTCTATTTGCCTTGTGCTGGTCAAGAGTACGACGAGTCTCCTCATTACTTAAGATTACCACCTTCCCTTCTCTGCCGTGCATAATTTCAATGTGCTTTCTCAGATCCCACTTCCTGTTGTTACTACAGTAACAAAATGGTTTTTAATGGGTTATTTAACAATATAGCAGTGATGTAAGAGTTCTTATTAGTGGCCACAGGGAGAGCACATATGTGGTCTGATGTCCCATTTCCAGTTGGAACGATGGCCGCAGCTGGAGCATTTATATGGTTCATAAAGCTCCTCGCGGCTATTTGATTCCCTGCTGCACCGAGAGGACCTAATGGAACGTCGCTTTGCCGATGGTGGATTGACCTGTGAAGACGAGACCTGGCCACTAATAAGAACTCTTACATCACTGCTATATTTTTAAATATCCCTTTAAAAACCATTTTGCTACTGTGGTAACAACTGGAAGTGGGATCTGAGAAAGCACATTAAAATTATGCACGGTGGATAAAGAAAGGTGGTAATCTTAAGTAATGAGGAGACTCGTTGTACTCTTGATCAGCACAAGGAAAATGGACGACAGGGTCAATATCGATTGCTTTGTTGCTCAACTGCGGATGTCTCGAGTGGCAATGCTATGCTTCGGAGGCCTCAAGAGATGCCACCGTCTCGTCTGACTACAATACCTCTAGGCTGGTCAGCAATGGCAGCACGCAGCCAGGCGAAGGCGATGTGAAAACTGCCTCTGCTTTTCGTTGCTGTGTATGTAAGATGATCTTCTCAATGTGAAAGAGCCTTGTCCAAAACATTGTCTTCCACCATCCGAGTCTTGGGAAGGCCAGCACTCTGGCTGCCACAGCCACGAGGAATATAATAGTTAATACTGCCAACGCAAGATGCAATAGCTTTAGTCCTTGGGAACCTACGTCTTCAAGCGTGTCCTCAAAGAGGAGCCTTATCTCACCCAACAAATTGTCATTTGGGGAGAACGTATGGTCTACTACGGTGAGGAAATATTTTACACAGAAGTGCAAACCACTTTAACTAGAGATCTGTAGTTTGCCGTATTAGTGCTCGCATTGCTTGATTCTTCTCCCAAGGAAGGTTTGTCGCCATAGTATAGGATGATCTGACGTCAGTAAAATAGTTTTAGAGGTTTCTTAAATCGCAGCTTGGCTTCGTTTAAATTTTGCTTTCTTTAAATCTAGGAGGTCAAAGCTAGTTCATCGAGGCGTTGTCAGTAGAGCACGTAATGTCACCTTCAAATTCATCGACTCCAACATCTCTAGCTGAGTTGGAATCAATAAAACAGAGTCCCAAGCTTCGAGTAAAACTCTCTTTGGTCCACTAAGTTGCACCCTCTGCAGCCCAAACTCGAAGCTCTTTATTACTTAGCACTTTGCGCACTCTGTTTTCTGGGAGTGTAATAGATTCCGTCGTCGCGGTCTTTTACTTTGCAAAAATGCAAGCTGTAACTTCCCTTTAGACGTTGATGGATGAAGGACATCAGGAGACAATCAAAAGTTCATACGAAGAGCTTTCCTTTGACGATCCTTAACGGTTGCTGTCCCGCTTAAAGAGAGATGAAATCGAACCCTCAGCGCCACCGTAAGTATAGATTTTTCAGTTATACCTACTTATTTACGGGTTAGTATTTAGTCACACCTACGCTTTTTACACATAGAGATAGATCAAGGGGCTTGGACTTGCTGCTAATGGATCCTCAGGTCCAGTCATTGACAGACCAGCTTTTACCCCTCCTACATAGAGTAATGCAGCAGCTTAATATCTCCGGTGGAAGCGATGATCTCCCTCAGTATCTCCAGTAACTCGCCTGCTTGATTACGGTTATTTTAATATGCGACTCAAACTGGAAAATCGCGATAGATATTTTGTGTTTAAAAAGTCTTGCTCTTTTTATAATTATGGCGCGTAGAAATAATTTGCCTTTTTGTTGTAATTTGTGGATTAGACTTTATTAGTCTGGTCAGAAGGCCCTTCACAGTCCTGTACGCTGGCAGCGCTTTGGCTAGATATGGCTCTCTAGTATAAAGGGACGCGCCAATGGTGATGAAGGAATATGCTTATATGGCTAAGCTAGAACTACGTGCCAACTTATGAACACTAATTGATAGAGAAAAGCAGAGGCCGAAAGCTGACATCGGTTGAGGCCTAAGCTTTTTTAGCTTTAGTAACCTCGTGGAGACGCGTGAATAATCAAAACGAATCTGTAGCCATCGCAGCAGCTTATGGTTGCAGGATTTGAAGCTATATGACCAGCATTTACTTTGATCATTTAGATGATCAATATCCTAGAAAGTATTAGGATACAAGCATTGAGTGCTCAATGAAATCAAAGCCAGTTTTGCAGCAATTAGCGGTCGGAAAACGTGTACACATGCCATCAATCAAGCAGATTTATAAAGACGACGAAATGATTCTGCTAAGACTTACTTCACGGGGCAAAATTATGTAATTTTATTTAGAAGGACACTGTAGTACTGTAATGGCCTGTTGCCTTTGATTTTCAGTTAGCATTAATTATTTGTCCATAAGTCGAAAGTTTAGTTTAAAATTGGTGTTGAGAGAATGGGCCAACGTGACGGCTCTTCCCACCAGGAGAGCTTAAAATACTGTGAGAGCAGCACAAAATTTAATCTAACACAAAAGATAATTCATTCCAACCAAGTCATCTTTGAAGTTTTACAATCCACTGCTCTTCAAAGGAAAGCCAATGAGTACGTTGTAAAAGCACCTCTACTGCTTTCCTGGAAACGCGCGGGACTTAAAGATGTGTGCAACGTGGGCTCTTTTCTATTGTCGTGCAAGCCCGCTATCATGGTGCAAAATTAGTGCGCCCGACTATCGTCTTTCCAAACTGCATTGCAGACTTAATACTGAAATTCACGCAATTTGTATTCGCTATTATTAAAGCATTTCTGGGTTCACCGTGGTGAAGTTAATCTACGGCTTTGTGTTTAGATGACAAATTGGTTTAAAGACGCCCGTCTTTCCAAATTCACTTTTTTGAAAGATCCGATTAATAATTTGCTGTGCACGAAATGGTTACTCTGACAGGAAGATCTTATTAGCCTGATGAAGCTGAGGGAATGATTTTATTCTTTGTGGTGAATTCTAAGTCACTGTGGCAAAAATGACTCGAAGCGCTTTAGATTCAAAAGCTTTGCTCCATTGTCGCACAATGCCACTATGTCAAATTATTTGCACCTCCTAATCTGAGCATCTTGTTTTCGTAGTTTCTTTTGTTCGGATGATATATGATCCACTCCTTTCCAGATGGACGAAAAGTCGGGGGAATCAAAGACGATGCGCTGTATCTGACATTTAGGCAGGACTACTTTACGTCACTAAGCATAACCACTACGGCAATTAAGTAGCAGGACGTAACATTCAATCAACTTCCTAACTATTAAAAATAATGGAAATGTGAAGGTTGACAAAGATTTAGCCATTCTTGAAGTAATCAACATTTAATCTACAATCAGAGCCCTCTTAATAAAACGCAAGCTTGGCACGAAGCTTGCCTTTTCCTCCAAAAGCAAACAAAGTAGCACCTATCTAGCACTCACCACCCCAATATGATCCTCGAATCGTCTGTGCTCATGTTTTTACTCCGATCGCCAAAAATAAGAGCAAAGTATTCATTTATACGGGCCTATAACCATATTGCCAAACAAATAAACGAAGCAAGATGAGGGAGCATTGAAATCGCACTATCGCAATTTTTATTAGGTTATGTCCTCATTAAAATGTTGTCGTTAACAAAAATAGAAAACTTAGCCATTGCAAAATCAGGTGTTCTAGCTTATGATCGCCAAGAGCGTCGCAAAAGAACCTATTTAGGCAACACCTTGTGCTTGATGTTTGGAAAAGTAGGACTCAAAAGGCGTTTTGTCAAAACACCGCGATTAAGTTTATGTCCTTTTATAGCACTGCACAGTTCTTTTAAGGGGTGTAATTACACATGATCTTCCCCATTAAACACTGCAAATGCAGGATTCCGTAAACTATAAAACCCGTGCCTGGTAGAGGTTGGGCACACAAGGGCGCTAAAGAATAATGTACAACTTGTGCATACGGTTCAAGTAATGCTGCACACGAAAAGTCAAAACTACACAACCATTCCACTTACTGAGCTACAATTCGGCTGGTTTATTTGTATCACGCCAGCACTTGTCGGTGAAATGGATAGATTGATTCTAAAAAGAGCGGCCTAACCGAATACCGAGTTGAAATTTGTGGAGCCTTTAAAAGAGTCATGACTTTTTTAAAGCACTATCCTGCAACTCACTTGTCGATAATGTTATACGTAGAAATGAGCATGGTGACAGACTTAAATTAGCAGCAGTCCTCGACAAAGTAGTTGCTGCAATTGTTATCAACACAGTGTGGAAGCGAATTGTGATATAATGAATATCAGTTCCCCACGGCCGAAATTAAAATAAGCTTGACTATTTTTACAAACACCATTTATGCAGTCGCAAGACGAGGCCGCTTCTTGACTCACTTTTCGGTTCCCTAATTTTCTAGGATTTGACGCTTTCCTTTTCACAGGCAAGGACGTGCACATATGACCTTATCTCAAATCAAGTACCAAGCGCAAATCTAACTAACGTAAAAACACCGATTTTTTCGTGAAGAAAAAAGGATTCCTTCACAACAGAGGAAATGGGAGCAAACTTTATTGCAATTCGCGACCACGGGAAAGAAATGTTTGCTCTTGCAACTTACGTAAACTTCACATTGATCTGCGACCTCAAGGAACTAGAGTACTGTGCCACACTTTCCGGTTAAACCATTTGTCTTGCCTGCAAGCTTAAAAATTTACGATCCTTCTCCTTCTGTGGTGATTGGTGCTGTTTTGTCTATGTTTATGGTTTGCAATGCGCATTGTGAAACGCAAAGATTATAACTGTTAGGGCGTTACGACGCAGTCACCCAACTCTATGTGAAACTTGGTGTCACCGCACGGCGAAATCATAATCCACACAGAACTGCCAGCCAGCATCGATGACCTACATTTGCAGTGGATGAATGGAAAACACTAAGGGCTTGTTAAAGTTGGCCTCAGTGCTCTTGCACTGACCAATGATGGCGCTTGTGAGCGAAATGACTGCGCGCAGTAGAAGGTCTACGGGTTCCGAGACAGTGAGTGGCACCGGAGAATCATGAAAATGGCTGCTTGATTTAGCAGAGTAGTGTGAGATGCGAGTGTGCTGCACAAACGCAGCCGAGGGCTGAGGAAATCGAGTTAGTTGTGTAAAGTCTGAGGCTGCATTGGGGCACCAGATTAATTTTAGCCAAGGAGGGAGACAACTTCCTGCGATTACAGGCCAGCCAAACTCTGTAAACTTTGACAAATGGCTAATAAGCTTATCTAGTTATAAAAGCACACAAAGCACTTTCGATATTCACAATTAATTTAGGTAGTTGAACCGAATGCTTTTTGGTGAATGTGTGGAAGCTGTTGTAATCCACCTCAGCCTGCTTGTCAAGTTCCGCTCACAATATTCGCAGTTTTTTAGGTTGTTATGTCATTTTGCTTATATTCCAGGAAACGGCTCTGCGCCATATTCCGTGCATATTCCAAACTCTTGTGCACAGGAATCGCAAAGTTTGGTAAAATGGGGTATAATCTCATGACAGAATGTGGCACATGGGAGTGAATTGTCAAACACAACTCTTGGGCGCAAAGTAATGCCAATGAATGTCGAATTACCTGACGAAATTGATCTGGATTGATTTTACATCGCAAAAGTCTTTTGAAGGCTGCGAACCCTCTCGCCTTATTCAATTCAACCTGCTGCTTCTGCTGCTACTTATTCGTGTTGAGCAGTAGATAAATTGCAAAGCAGTCGCAAGGTTGGCGGTGGCAGTAGTGGCCAATGGTAGGTGAAGTACAATCTGCATTCACGAAGCAAACCAAAGGAGTGTAAATCAAACAAGAGCATCTTTGAATAGCACATCTCCTATTGTGCTATACTGTTCACATTCGGATGCGTTTAGTCTGGGAAGGCTAAAGTTGTGGTTGCGTTGGTGCGAAGTAAGCACATCGATTATTTGTAGCCAGATTTTACAATTGCATTAAATTTGATTAATACTGTCCACTAAAATGGCTGGTAAGACCCATTCGTCGTATGCAATTACCACTAACTCACTAATCACTTACATTTCAGTGAATATAACAACAATACTGGTATTATTTATAATTCGAAACGCGTGCTTATAAAATTAAAGGACGGTTTTGATGCGGTACGATTTTATTAGAAAGAAGGTTGCCTTTTGTGGCTGGGTGTGATGCGATGCGCGGCATTGGTGAAATGCACAAATTAAAGGTTTGCCTTGAGTTCTATTTGCTACATTTAGTATATTCAATGAGAGCCTGACTAGTCATAACCAAATAGACGCCAATCAACCTAAAGGCTTGACACGAATCTTACGTATTTCGACACGCACCCAACATATAAGTCACCCATCATTGACTTCCATAGCCTGTAATCAGTTTCTTTTCTCTAACAGTTGGTCGCAGAAATGCCAGTATCGAATCCTCCATTGTTTCATTTGCTTACGCGTGCAAATGACATTGGCAAAGCACCTTCCCCATTGACAGCATACAGAAAGGGAGATATGCTCCGACATTTACTCTTCTTTAATGTGCTCGATCCGTGTTAGCTTCATTGGTCCATAAAGAAGAAAGTAAGGAGGCGCACACAGCTGCACCTCTCTCACTGCACACGCCACCGTGCTAGTTATTACGTTTGAATTTCGAGGTGGAATGCCAATGCTACTCAGTTGACGCTTAGTAGTAGTTGTGTCGGGTTCCGACGAAGATCAGGTATAAGGCTGGAAGAGGGACATCTAACTTACGCTGATGGTGAACCGATAGTCACGAATAGGACACTTGTCATTTCAAAACATCCAGGTAATGATTGGAGATGGTGGTTCATGGGAGTAGAGTTGCCGTCTTGCTCGCTTACATTCTGCATAATTACTCCATCGTAGTTGGTGGAAAGTGCATCTAGGGATCCTAATTGCAAACGATCTAATCAACCAATATGTTGCACACTTAATTAACTAATACGGCAAATATCTCGATGCTCTTCATTTTGAAATAAAATGCTTAGTTGCTTCCAAAGCTGCCCCACTCAGAAGGTGTCATGCATTGACACATTAGGTGTGTGCGCACTTTGTCATCAAGTACAGCAAATGTGTCAGAACCTTTTACTTTTGTGAGCAGAATTCAATAGCTTCTTATAGAGATTGACAGGGTGATAGTAGGAAAAAACACTTACTCAGTAGTGTTTACTCCTCGAAGAAGAGGAGAATGAAATGAGGGATTATATGCAGAATACGTACTTTTACCAAGTTCTATCGAAATAGATGCTAAAAGGGCTGGTGTTTGCTAAGTAAACGTAGCTGATGCTTGGGGGCTAATTAATGCTCCTTCATTTATGTGCCTGTTTGAGTGTAAATCCTCGAAGCCTTTCTTGCTAAAATACTTTTCGGTACTAGAAGTCTGCTCATTTTGTGGATACAATTTAATGCAAGTTTGGAGATTTTGCTGCTGCTTTTGCTGTTACTTGTCCTATTCATGCTTTCTTATCCCCACCACCCACCTTTAGTAGTAAACCCTACGCAGGAGCATGGTTATGCCATCGCCAAATAGGTGAGTGGCCTACGATCTTTTCAGCAGGTGCCTCGTTGGTGACTCATCCGCCTTGAGCGGTTAGTTGATCAACGGATCAATGCAATCGATAAGACCACCTGCTCTGTTTTCGTTGCTCACTGGCCATCTGCCCAGTCGGTTGGTCCATTCACTGATCTACTCGACCCACGGCAAGTTGGGCTGCAAGCAATCTCACAAACGGGTGGGTGCAAAATTATTTTAGCATTCGCTCAAGACTATGATGCGAAGGGTCGTCAGTTGCTGTAACA
Organism: Taenia hydatigena; assembly: GCA_036345935.2. NCBI lineage: Eukaryota > Metazoa > Platyhelminthes > Cestoda > Cyclophyllidea > Taeniidae > Taenia > Taenia hydatigena. The sequence continues at coordinate 1,587,259 of JADWOT020000007.1, read as the reverse complement.
ATGCATCACTAAAGCATTGTTTAAGTTCAATATTATTAAGTCTTGGTCAAGGAGTGTTTTTATCTCGTCAATGACATTCGGTTGCAAAACGTTTTGTCTACCATATTGTGTATGAGGGCAAGCTATTTTAATACTTGGTGTTATCATTGATAGGTCCTCTTCTTACACGATCCTTTCATGTTCGTCGAGTAAGTAGCTGTTAGGTTTTAAGGCAAGCAGCCCATATTTTAAATGAGTTTACCTGAGAGGGACATCATCAAACTTTATGACATAATTTACGCGAGGCAAATCTAGCATTTGTTTGGCTATACTTGCCGAAGATATCGTATTTGTAAGGCAGCACACTGACAATTTAGAGTCACAGTATTTCGAAAACATTTCACTTAAAGAACAGAGCGCGACAATGATTACCAGACTAAAATGTAGCGGTCCATATCCAATTCTTATGGGAAGCGGTTTTCAAGTAGCATGATAGTAGGTCTGTCATTAGAACGCAAGCCAGCCTAAGTTAAGACAGCCACCTTTTTGACGATACCCTTAAGAGTGCTTTAAACTCTGCCGCTACAGACGTCCTTCTGCATAGCGCTCATATTCCATTTCCACCGGTGCACCTTGCCAAGGCGTTCCTCCAAACCTAGTAGAGCACACAGGCAAAAGGACCGCATGAAAGTTAAACTGATTTGTACATGTTGCCTCCTTAATCAGTCATCATTTGGGTATCATTTCAGTCATCCATCTGCTTTACTTAGCCTAATTCCTCCACCCGTCTCTCCTTATCTGCATTCAGCTAAAGGTAAGCACCTTGTGGCAGAAACGAGAAGTGCCTAGGAGCTTAAAAGACAACCAGTTCAAATGACAGCATCAGAAAGAGATATCGATAGGACAACAAACGTCCAATCAAAGTACATTGGCATTGTCTCATGTGCATGCAGAATGATGCGAGAAAATAGCTTGGGGTGAAATAGCATTAAAGAAAGCGATATCTGGCTGCGAAACCTTAAGAGGGAATAATGCCTAAAGTCTACGCCAGTCGGAATTGAGGGCAACCACGCCGCACGTGCAACTAATTGATTTGCACGTGTCAGATTCGAAGAAGCCAATCACACAACCAAAATTCAGATGTGCTCTGCTGCAGGTAGTTTGGTCTGCTCTTACTAATCTTTATCACGGTATTGTTCTCGCCGTTTAGTTCTTCGGCACCGTCTCCCTACCATTTAGTTTCCTTTTCATCTCTTACTTCTGCCGCCTCCGACTCCATCTGCTCGTCAGTCCCAACCTCCCACCTCGCCGTTTTCAAGACGCCAAAGGACCACATCGGATGGAAATTGTACAAGTTTGGGTAAGTTGTACTAACATTCTTTTCTTCTCTCCTGCTTCATTTGCGTGCGTCATTTTAAAAGCATTACATCTGGCATCTAGTGTATATCACTCAAAAAGGGAATGCTCTGCTTAGAGTCTTTGATTCGCCGTAAAGAAGATATTCGTGCTCGTCGACTGAGTTAAATCCTTCATAGTTAACTCAGTCAAACGGCCGGATGAGAGGGTAAATGCATAAGTTTTATAAAAGGATTAGAAGAAGGAAGGAAATGAAGAACACTGCGCACAGCACCGTTCGGGGTTATTTTACGGTGCTCACTTCCAATCTTCAATTTCCTCCTCCCCATTATCCTTTATTTCTGCGGTTTTTTTACCTTACGCATGTATCTCAAATATTCCTCTATCTGTTTGAGTTGAAAATGCATGCATCCTCACTTTTATTAAAAAATGCATGCACCACTGTTGTTGCTGGTAATCGGAGGCGAGGAATTGTCCAAGCGTAGGATTGCGAATACAAACCAGAGGCGCCTGCTTGTTAGCTTCGTAGAAATCTTTAGTGGCATATCGCCGACTCCTTCAATTAGCTTCATACCTTACACTGCGTTCACCATGCTGCGCTAGCTTCTAATGGTTCTTACATGCATTTGTAACCGCTAAATAAACAGCGGCAGCAGCAGGCCTACTAAAGTGCACTGTAATACAGAACTCAAGACTGTGTCGAACAGGATCAGACTAGAATCAACTGGAATATCACAGACTATATTAGCCACCTAAGCTAGATTATGGTAGGCTTGGGTAAAATGGAAAAGATGCAGGCTGACATGGCTAACGGAGCAACTGTGCATGCTTCATCTTCAGCGGCGCTTCCATACGCTACAAGTAAAGTCAATCCAACACTCTCATTCAGCATGCCTAATCTACTCGGCACAACTTCATGCCATGTGGAAAGAGGCCCTCCTTTTTCTGCCTCTTTAGATATTAAAGATCACAGTGCACGCTCAAAAAATAGGTCTTATGATAACCAGGAATAGAGAAATAGGGCCCACTTGTCTACTACTCCTTTCCCACGCCCCACTCCGCCAGCACTTGTTATGTGGTATCCAAAATATAACAATCCAGAGTTGGGAATGTATTAACAGTTGGCGTCCAAATGCTACTGCGACCTAAAAATAGACCGAGTATTCCGATTTAATTCATAGCTAATTTGAACGGGAGGAAGGGAGTCCTGATTTTTTAACAAAGTAGATTAAGCAGGAGAAATACAATCGTACTGCATTAGTCGTGCCTTGAACCATTATTGGACCATTGTTTTGTGGTTTCTACAAATAGTACATTTGATTCTCCTCCTGCGACTGATTCTTATCCCATTAGATAACACTTTCCACCAAAGCGGAAAATATTAGGTGCACAAGAGCGTCTAGTTCCGCATCTACCTCCTCTGTCGCTCCCTGTGCGGTCGACAATTGGTTCGCCAGCAAATGTGTCATTACGGTGAGCGCTGATAACGTGAGAGAAGAAGATGCCATCCGGAAGGATGTCAAGTGCCACCACTCTGCCTGCTCATCCATATCCGACCACTGACTCGTCATAGTCAAGTAGTCAGACAGGTCACATTCCGATTCCTCATGTCCACCAACTCGACCTCGTCGTCATCGCTCTGCGTCTGTCCCTGTTTGGCTCCGGTGCTGTCCTTCGTTTTATTGGCGCGAGTGAGTCCTGAGCGAAGGTAAAACACGAAGGCGTGAATGTGAACAGAGGAAGCCGAGTAAAGAATGAAGGCTGCAATGGGAAGGGAGAGGCACTTACCGGCATGTTTGGTGACGTCGTCGAGAGGTGGTGATGTCGTCAGTCGTGCTCGGGAATGCGGTTTGGAGGTATGAGTGGAACAGAGCCATTAGTGGAGGCGGAGTCGAGGGAGAAGGTGGGGAATGGGAAAGATTGTGGATGATCATTTGCGACGAAAGAGCGAGATCCGGTGGCTGAAGTAGTGTTCCACGCTATAGCCAATTGTGGTCGCCACGACATCAACGCTGGCGTTGGTGATGACGATGGTGGTAGTGAAGTTGGGCGACTTTAATGCCCATTTGCACCTGCAACAGCAGTTGGAAGAAAGAGGCGCAATGGAGGGAGTGCATACCAACATGTTTGATGAAGTCGTGAAGAGATGATGAATTTGTCATCAGTGGAGACAGACGGAGTCAGGAGAGGAGCAAGAACAGGGAGGAAGTTGGAGGTAGTGCTGGTGTTGGTTGTAATGGAGGTGGCGGTAGTGTGGCTGGGAGACGTTTACTTGCACCCACAACGACAACTGGAGAAAAGAAGTGCTTAAATCGAGTGTGCGCTGCTACTGCTGCACATGAACGAGTTGCATCCTGCAAAATATTTATGGTGACAGCAGTGCTACTCGTGAGAGAGCATAGGTAACGGATAATCAGCAAACTTTAAAGCAATTCGGCATTTCATAAAGTGCGATCAAACTGCAACACGGTGCACTGACTGTTTTATTGACGAGTCAAATTGAAGTGTTAATAGTTGATCCAATAATGAAAGATGCCCTTGAGGAAGAATGGATGGCGCCAATTGCGAAGCGGCGTTTAGTTATACTTGAAGGCGCGAAAAGAAAAATAGCTTGAAATGCCAGATAGCCCGTGAGGATGGGCACAGGGCGGAAGAATATGAGCATAAAATGTACCACAATAATATCAGAGGCTTTGCAGTCCATATAAGCTTCTCGTCGAATCGTTTAAGGATTATATAAATGACGCTGATATCATTTGCGAGCTTGAAGGGAAGAGGAGGAAGAGAGGAGAAGGGAGTGGGATAGAGTTGAGTGAAAGGAAATAGCATAGCACAGCCCAGGTGAGGTGTGAATTAGCGAGGAGGGAATAGTTGGGCTGAGTGGTGTGGGATGCTTTTCGTGACTCACTTTCCCCATCTTGCCTTATTTCTGCGTTCAGGCATGTGCGAGTTTTTGCACTCTGTATCACAAATCCTCTAATCAGATATTTGCACTTCTGAAGGTACTCATCTAATTCTTTTTAGTCATTTAACTTTTATTTAGCATTAGTGTAATTCTCAGAGCTTTTGAAATCTTTTTGGGGCTTCTGTTTTGCTCTTGGTATAGAATGAAGTGTTAAATCACCAATGCTTCCACCTATTTGCGGCCAGTCATTAACTTCTCTCTTCGCAGTGACAAATTAGTTCGTACACAATTGAAAAGTTGGATACTTTTAGGCCATTGTTCCTGCGACTTATAATGCGAATACTGTCTCGCCTTACCAACGCTATTCGCATGCAGGATAAAACTTTGCATCCTGTAGAACTGCCAAAAAACACTGGCATTGAGGTCAAGTACCTTCTCATTTGGATGGAAGTTCGGTAACTGGTGCGGTTGGCTCGTAATAGTTTCTGCATTTCGCTGAGTACCTTGTGATGGCTGACCCTAAACTGATCAAGAGGATGGTCAAGGAAGAAGTTGGGAGCAAAGTAAGGCTGTGAACCACCTAAGTGTTTCGTTTGGCTCGCGCTTTTAGGAAAGGGAGCACTTTGGGTGTTCATTATTTCATCAAGTTAGAGTTTGCTCTCCCACGGGCCCTGTCAGTAGTCCAAAGCCCCGCTCTATGCAAAATATACATTTCATCCAAGTATCAACCCAGGCTTAACCACAACAGCAACGTTTATTTGCATAGAGTTGCGTTCCTTCTGATTAGAACATAGTCCCATCCCGCATTCCATTTAAGTACAATGATGGGACAATATGCTTAGGACGGCATCATTGTGTTTGCTTCAACATCCCACTAAACAATAGAGAGTGTACAATTTACTCGGAATACTACTGCTTCTAAAATACGCAGCTTAATAATGGTATTTAGTCTTTAATTTCCGCAAAAGAAGTAGCTATTATTGAAAGTTATCAGTGGCTGTGATGATTTTAACAGCTTTTAAACAACAAAGATGAGAGGTTTGCTTTCCTCAAAGTGTTTATTGATGCAGATCTGTCTGAGGTCTTGTCACCAATATTCCTTTCTGGCAGTCTGGGTTTAAATTGTTGATCCTATCTCATTTTGTAACAATTAGTAATAAAAAGCATTTGTTGATGTTTCTTGGGATTTGGTGTCTGTTATCTTGCGCAAATTTGAAAAGAAAATAAATCAAGGGGCAACAACTATAAAGAGACAGTTTGAGAGCTTACCATCTATCGAATTAAACAATCTCTTCCTCCCCTTTCTCCTCTCTAGCCCTCTTTTTAGATCAAACACTACTAATTAGGCGCATTTCCTGCTAACATCTAAATCATTCTCTTCACTGACAAGTTTTGCACTTAAGGAAAACATTTCGATGCATTCGCCCTGCATTACGCTTTGGTTACACCCATAGAATGTCAATTTATAGCATTTGAATGATAGCAGAGCTATAAAAGAGGCTATACGTCACGTGAATGATTAAGTCTCAAATCAAGTAAGTGGAATGGTTGCAGCATACACCCGAAACGCACTTATCACCAACTACGACGTTATGGAAAGGTGGAATATAAGCACAGTGCAGTTTTGAAGCAGAAGTACATAAGATGGAAGAGTACTTCTTTAATTCGACAACTTTAATCGCTGCTGTCATGCTGTGCACTGAAAAATATCCCTTTCTTGATTACCACTTCAACACCGGTGTCACACAGATGCCTCGCCTTCCTCCTCTTCCCATCTCACTGATTCCAGTATCGGCAGCTCAGTCAGGTCCGCGCACCACACTATTTAATTGATTTCATCGAGAGCTCTACTTTGACCACCTCTCCCCGCAGATGCAGATGGCACTTCTTCAGAAATAAGGCAGCATGCGACTATATGGAGCCGTTCGCGGCATTTTTGCGCAAAAAGTCGCACAACCATTCTGTTAGGCCCAAGAACCCAACCGAAAACGCACGCATCACAAGATTGAATTTAACGCTGCAACCTAAACCAAAGTTCTTAACCATTTA